>JAQIVZ010001033.1:0-42477 GCA_034700945.1 Arrhopalites spinosus | reverse complement strand
CTTCTATTTACAATTTTGGGTCTGACCCCCGACTTGTATTAGATGCCCGACTTCTATTGGAAGCCCGACTTGTATTGAAGCTTTTACGGTAAATAATATGGTAAAACTATATCATGAATACAATTTTCGGAGGGGAGAGTGTGTAATTGTTACATGGATTGGTAGACTAATTGTTCCAAGTCAAAACTTGCGGGCTGCATGTTGGATTGTATAAATAAATACAAAAATGTGTGTTGTGTCGTATGGGGGGGGGGGCATCACTGCATTGGAGGACTTGGGAAAAAAACTTTTCTGTTAATATAATAATAATTTGTGGGTAGATGATAGTAACTATTATTTAAACATGTATTCAAAATGTATATACTTTTTTTTTGGTGGTGATGGTATTACTTTTATTATTTGTAGAAATTATAGCGAGAGTGAGTGGCTAAAACTAGTTTTTTTCACTCTTCTTCAATTTGGTATTTTTTTTTGGTTGTAAACCTAGCATAACGCCAGCTTATTATAATAATACATGAAGCATGTGTACAATTTAATACATTCTCCATAGGCAGCTTTTGCTTATTCAACTCTTCGGTTGGATGCTAATAGTTAACTACATATGATAATACATTGTTGAGTTAGCTTTATATATATATATATGGTATGGCTATTAGCTATTGATGTTCCTATTGTATGGAATACATTGTATAATGGGACGCGATTTTCAAATGAATGGTTTTGTGTGCTTGTGGCGTGGAACGAGTCCATTATATTTCACCTGGACTCTCTCTCCCCTCTTTTTTTCTATTACAATTTACCATATTACGCTTTTGAAAATTCATTATTTCTCTCTCTCTTATATATGGACTCTATTCCCATATTTTACAAATGCCCATTCAATATTGTTCACTCTATATATAAAAGTGTGTACATGTGTATGAATAGACGGTCTGCCTCTCTCTCTCTCTCCCTCTCTCTCGGGGAGGAACTCCATTTGTTTTTATTCACCTCTATTTTCCCATTTATTTATTTCTACCTCTGTGTGTGTGTGGACTCGAGTCCATGGTGATTTATTGAATTAGCGAGTGGCTTTGTTTTCATCCAATCTCATGACTATATAATAATATATGTTTACACTTTATACAAAATACAGGGCTATGAGTATCGTGCCTTTTCTATTTTCTGAACATGGATGACAATTGAATAAATAAAACTTGCAAATAATAGTTTGGCGTTCAACTACACACAACTTTTGTCATAATAATCATACACAAAGTACATACAACTTCATAGCTTTATATTTGTTCTTTTAGTTATTTTTAGTTTCTTATAAAATATAAATACCTATGCTAAACAGAAAAATAGGTAAAGAATTTTTTAATATGTAAATAAAATGATGAGAAATATTAATTTTATTTTTAAACATTAAAATGTGTCAAATTTTCATGTAAATATTAGCCACTAGGTATTTTTTTGCCTTTCATACATACTTGATAGCATTTATATTCCTCCTATTGTAGAAAATATTTCATAATCTTGACTAGTCATTTAATTTCCTTACCTCCCAAGTGAAAAACTTGGTCATTAGTTTTTAGTGTAGTACATACCGTATTTTCTCGGATAAATAAAGAAATATGGATAAAACTTTAAAAAGGCCTGTATATTATTATTGTGAGATACGGTACATGCAATTTTGACTGTGACTCTTTTGTGTAGCGCGTATCTTTTTTTTGGAGGGGAGTTGGAGTTGCATGTATAAATTGATAGAATGTACATGACGCTGAAGGTTTTGACGACTGACTCTGTTAAAAGCAAATTAATGTTGTATAATCGGGCTGTAATTAAGGGGAAAACACGGAAGTGAGCGTGATGTTAGGAACTCATTGCATATCCTCTTGTATGATTAGGCTTCCCCTTTCGTTCACGCATTATTATTACTTAGTAGTGTAAGCTTCCGTGCGCCTCATGTACAATTTTACATTTGTTGATATGCCCACGATATTATTTCCATGTGTCATGTTTGTCTCCGCTCCAAAACTCTCCGTCTCCTCATCGTCATCGTCATCCTCCTCCTTTCTCGTCCATGTCTAATCCCAAGCGCTATTTTTTTAATCAACTTGACTCATTTAATTTTACATTCATCCTCACTCTTTGTCTCTCTCTCCCTTTCCTGTTGAACAATATGTATAATATGCTTTAATTCTCCATCTAATTTTCTACGTATTCTACTCCTAGGCGCTTATTTAGGCTTAACTCCATTTTTTTATCTCTCTTTGTACTTGAAAAAAAACTCCCGTTTGTATTGTCTAATAGTCAGAGTCAAGTGAAAATGGGGCTAGTACGAGTAGAATAGAGGCAAAAAAGGGTTGTAGAGCAAAATTACCAATAATTATTATAACGATGAAAATTCTGCTACTTATTTTAGGCAGTCTCTTGTGGTAGACAATAAAACATAGAAATTTCATCATTTAGCCATGTTTTTACTATTATAACCAATGACAGTCATAACCCTTTTAAGAAATTTATATGGTGCAAAAGAATGGATAAATATTCGGGGGGTTAATTGTATAGATAAGTATAAAATAAAATGAGGGGGGATAAGGCAAGCGTCAACCTTATGACGATGTAAAAAAGTTACCATAGCACCAGATTACAATCAAGACGATAATCTTGTCCAAGTACTGTGCAGATAAAAAAGGGAGTTGTATATATGTACAGAGGTAAACTACCTATAGAGTAATTAATGGAGGGGATGGTTAAAATGTTTATGTGGTGAATTATTAATAATTCACATGTGTAATTTTGCCGTTGAGCAATGTGTTCTAGGGGTCCCCATTTGCGTGCTCTTAATATTCCTCCTGACTTTGACTAGGCTCTGTATATATTTTGTATGTGGTTTTTGTGTGTTATGGTGTAAGGAAAGGAAGGTGTCTCACCCGCCCTTATATTGTGTTCGTGTCCACACATGGGTCTCTCATGTAAAGCAAATAAATGTAAACGTTTTATCAAATGTAACAAATGTTACATTTATTTTCTCTCGTACCTCGTTGACTTTTTAACCGTCTTCTCTCAACAACAACTGACTGTGCCAAAGAGTTCTGAATGTAATGACTGACAAGGGACTTGAAATGTACTTATTTTTAGTTATTTTTACTCATGTCATTCTCCTTTTTCTCACCTTTTTTTTAAAAAAATTAATTCCTTTTGATCCTTATTATTTATGTCAATAAATTTTGTTTACAGCCTTAAAGTCGAGTGCGAAAAGATGAATGGCGAACGTGCAGAGATGCAAAAACATTACGTGATGGTATAACCCTTTGGTCGATTTATATAATTAGTATTAGAATTATTCTTTAAGATTCTATACTTTGGCTTTTAAATTTATTTTCCTGGAATTTTTTTAAACACGCTTTACTTGTTCTTTTAGCACCAAAATTAAAGCTATTCGTATGTTTTCCTCATCATTTATATTTTATTTTTTCAAAAATGTAATTCAATTTTAAAATCATTCTCACCTGAGTTTCATAATATAAACTGTGTTTATGCAGTTTTCTCAATTTTCGATCGCGCGCGCTCAAGTGTGCATAACGTCTGAAAAGAGGTTGACCCGGCCTTCAAATTTTTTACACATGATAATAATAGAAACAATAATAATAGATCAAATAAATCAGGCTATTCCTTACAAATTTTTGTGTAAGTAAATATTACCAAATTTCTTGTGACATTGTGGGCACTCCACATAATGTTCTTCTATTTTTGTTGTTATAATCTCTTCAATCTCCTGGTGGGTTAATGCAAGTTGATCTTTGCTCAATTCTGACCGAATTTTCTCTTTGCATCTTTTGTAATGTAATGAGGATTTACATCGGTAAATTTCTTGTGACAATATGCACACTCAGTTTTTTTCTCTTCTTTTTTCTGCTTAATTTCCAACTCAATTTGATTTTCTGATTTTGACGAGTTCTTGACTAACAGTTCGGCGTTAACCATTTCATCACAACAATGTCTATAAATACTACTCGCCTTGTATGTATTGGAACAATGCACACAAGTTTTGTACAATGTACGTTTTGGATGAGTCTGAATATATAGATCACAAGTTTTTTTCGTAAATCTTACTTATTGTCCATATTGATGCTGTTTTCCCATTTCATATTTGTCACCTACTTTAATCACCGGAAGTTTTGCTCTAACTTGCTTTGATTTAGAGTTTACCGCCGATTCAATGGAAGAGAATAGTTTAAATGGTTTACCATACTTGAATTCAAAAAATTGTGTTTGCCAATTTGTTTGATTCGTCTACAAGAATACCATCTAAATAGATACATCAAACATCGATAACAAATTTCAAATCAAACGAAATTTGCACAAATGGTATAAATATATGTATATTGTATTTATTAACTATAATTCGCATTCCACGTACCTATCTTTCATATACAGAGTTTTTCATTTGAAATTAACCTTTTATTCCAGGTCTTTTGTAAGCGTTATCCATCACACTCTTTAATAGACTGTGATGAAATGGTATTTGGTGTTAAATAAATCTTCTATAAGCACCCAAACAGAGGCCGACTGTTGAAACAGAAAATATTTCAGGTCGATATCTGGATTTATTCTTGGAGCATTGATTTAAAAAATAAATTCACTTGCGACAACCCAAAAAAGTAATACTAAAAATTTGACTTTTACTCTCCATAATTTTCTTTAAGACAACACAAATCCAACAAATAAAAAAGTATCTCATTCTCCAAAATTGAACAAAAAAAATATGCAAAAAAACTCTACACACGTCCATCTTCATTTTCATACAAAAACTTGTCTAAACCATGAGGATGAGAATGACAAAAATATGCATGATGGTGAGTGACAGTCAACCGTAAAAATGTTTTCAAATTATTTTTTTTTCTTGAATACTCAAAACTCGAGTCATCCACTACGTCTAACGTCTCTATTAGTCTTAACTTCTTATCTTTACAAACTTTTTGTCTCATTCCTTTACGTTATCTATACAAACCAAGAGAGAGAGAGAGAGATGTGACTCAAGATAATGTATCTGTACAGAGAGTTAAGACATTCCCCAAAAAATGTTTTATTTTTCCTTACTCTACATCTCTACAGACACAGATTAGAAAAACCATGCGGGTAAAACTGTAAATAGTAAATAGAGTAGAGAGAGGAAAAAAAGTTTAAGAGAGATTGTAAAATGAGGAGAGCGTGTGTGTCTAAATTTTTTGTAGCATTACACATAAGAGATACATGTCTGTGACAGAATGACGACAGTGTGCCAGCTTCAAACATCGTCAGCTTGAGAGCTTCTACACTTATTGTTCTTTTGAGTGTGTGTTACTGCTTATGTTGCAAATAGTTTACTCTGTAGCCTCTGCTTAAATTTAAATTCCTCCTGTATAAATAAGCACATTGCATCACACATAACAACTCTTTGTTCCCTTGTGTTCAATATTAGTATCTGTACTCGTAGTTGTGTGTGTGTGTGGATATGGTGAGCAGTTTTGGCATGGGGGATATCACCATTCAGTGAAATATTGTCTCTCTATTTTTCTCCGTCAATCCACAATCTTTTTACACTTTAAGCTTTTGTCCCTGTTATTTAGAACTATTCTCTTGGCTAATGTATTCCACTCTAACTTGTCTCATGTGTATCATGAGGGAAGGGGGAGGGAGATGCTGTGGAATCTTATGGAATGGGTGTAGGCATGTAAGGCAGTTTACTCCAGTAAATGTAGAAGAGGAGAAGATAAAGTATAAATAAATGCAAATTCAAATAATCCTACAGAGAGTTAGAGAGAGAGAGAATTTCAAGCTGGAAGATGATGGTGAAGAAATAACATAGAGAGAGACAACGCAAGAACAAACACATGCCTTATTTATTTTTTTTCTTCTCTCTTAGTCAATGCAAGTGTCAACCTATTTTTTATTCCACATTTTGAGCTTCTTCACTTTAACTTTAGCTTTTCAGTTTCCCTTTTTTTCTCTTTCTCTTTTTCCATGTGTGTATACTTTTTCTCATGTTCCAAAATGCCTGACAATGAGATGACTGTGTATAAAAGAATAGAATGAATAGGTTCTTAAAACGAGTCTTTCTTAGGTTTTTCTTCTTTTTTTTCTACAAGAGAGAGAAGGAGGGAGTATGTGTGTAGTAATAATAATAGTAGGTAGGTATTCAAAATTCCAATCTTTTCTTGTCTTCTAAAATGTGGCTGAGAGTAACATTTGCCAAGTACTTTTCTGCCAAGTTACATGATAACTGTTACTGCCGTAGGAAATGCATGACAGTCGGCAATTTTTGTCTTTTTATGCAACTTTGCCTCACTACACAACCAACAACTTTAACTATTTTATGTTAGTATGACTACAGATATGAGTACACAAGTTAGAGATGTATAAAAGTACAGATATATGTGTTAAACCTATGACTTGATTCTCTTTTTCCAATTTTATATGTCAACTACATACACACACACTCTCTCCATGTTTTTATGAGCAAAAACCCTTTTACCATCAACCCATCTTGTTCTTTTTTTCTCCTTCTTCCTCTCTCTCTCATGATATGACTCTTTCTCTCTCTCTGTGACATGTAAGGAATGGTAATGATGGCCTTGTTCACACTGTTGAACTGTAAAGCCAAGAAATTTTTTCTCTTCCGTTTTGTTTTTACATCTGCGTCAACTAAAGCACAGTGTGTTGTTCGTATCATCATTACACTTTACAACAAATGAGATTCTCTCTCTCTCCATGACTGTGACTCCTTTTGAGACTTGACAAACATGTTTATGCTCCAAGTTTACCCAGCGTTACGATGCGATGCAATGCACCACATTTATTCCGCGGTTTCCCCTACAACAACTATTATATTATATCTGATGACTTTAGGAATAACTTTACTCTTTAACTTTACAATCTCATTCTCATCTCTCTCTCTCTCTCTTTACCTACATGGACTATGTACAAGACAAGTTTTTAAAACTTACAACGACAACATGTGTCCAAATAAGTCACGTCTAAATCCATATGCCTCCATTTTTTTTATTTTCTTTACCAAACTTCATGACAAATATATACATAACACTCATACACATCACACCATTTCATGACCGTACCCTCGTTCCTACTATTAAATGACTGTAAATAGAACAATGGATTTATGTTTGCTTGCAATTTTACACTCTTTCATGATGTCAAGCTGTTAAAGCTGTTGCAAAAAAAAAATTGTATTATGAAAGCATAGACACGTACATAATAAATTTATGTTAGTATGTGTAGTAAAAAAAATATTTGCTCCCTCATTCACTTGAAATATATTATAGTGTACAAATAGCTCATGTAAACTATAAACCAACTGACTGTGAAATCCGCTTGTAAATCAACCATGATAATTTTCAACTGCAACTCTAATTTTCACATTAAACTTTTCTCTCTCTTTTGTTTGTTATGTTACGTTAAAATGTTGAATAATTCATGGAGGGAGTTATAATAAGTCTAGAATTTCGTAGGTATGTCTACTCTACTCTATATTATTATATGGAGATACATAAGTTGCAGAGATTTAGAGATGAAAAATTTTTTAGTATGAAATTTAATGGTAGAAAGATTTCAAGATTCTTATTTCTTTTCTTCCCCTCCTCCTCCTCCTTGTAGGGAGTACAGACTGTATTTATATGTATCCACTAGACTAGTTCCTAATGAGGTAGGAAGAATGGGATTGTTTATTGGAGTTGAGAATTTTTGATGGAATTTGTCATTGTTGATGTTATTCAAGAGAGAGAGGGAGAGAGAGAGTAAAACAAGGAGGAAAGAAAGAAGAAGCTGCTATCTGCAGATTACTTTACAATGCGGAGAGAATCAAGTAAGAGAAGGATAAGGAGTTTTAGTTGTAGTTCATGGTAGATATGACTAGTGGCTGGAGGGAGAATTTGTGGTATGTGATGTGATAAATGATTTGGAGAAGAGGGGGGACGCTTCCCAGCATCATCATCATCATGAACAAGAAATATAGGAGACTATCTGTACAAGAAGGAGATCAACGAGTCTTCTTCTTCTCTCTCTCTCTCTCTCTCTCTCTCTCTCTCTTTCAAGTCACACACACACAAAAAAGTCTTAAAAGCGACACACACTTTACCTCATATCTGTTGTACATGAGGTTTCTCCCATATAAAAAATGGGTTTTGTATGCTGTGAGCCGTCTTTGTATAAGAAGAGACAGAGACCTCCCCAACAAAAAGGTCTTTCTCTCTCTCTTGCATCTTGAGAATTGGTCGTCGTCGGCATTGTGGGTTTGGCGTTTGGTTGGGCTCTGGTTGTTCTAACTCCTGTTAATGCTAATCATTTCCATTACGTTGGGTGTTTACACAGAACATTTGTGCTCTTGGAGTTTGTACACATCACGTCATAATCATATAGAGTGTACATGGGTTCATGCATGAGACGTAATATTCTCTTCATCTTCTTTCTCTCTCTCATATTTGTCTGTAGTGTTTTATCTACATATATTTCTTTATTATACAAATAGAATTCTTTTTTGTCTATATCTTATAACCCATTTGATGCCTATTTATATTCATACTCTTTATCATTAGTCTCGCATGTGCTCTTCCCTCTTCTCATCGTCAGTCTCTCTCTCCCTCTCTGTGTGTCTGCACCATTGCTAATCTAAATGCACACACATGTACGTGCTCTCTGTTTACTCTTTCAAATAAAATATTCCATCTTATGCCAAATCACTTTATACATGGATTGTGAGTATTGTTGTTAGAATGTTTGTAATGTTATTCTTAATTTTATCCCTTTGGACATTTCCATCCATAATATTTGTTTATTTTATTAGACCTTGTCTATTTAAATGAGACTTTGCTGCACAAGCGATAATCATAATCGTTTTCAACCCTCCTGTGTCAACTTTACCTTCCATTTACTCATCTTGCCAAAATTTTTTTTTTTTGGAAAATGACAAATTTGTTTGTCTTTTTTTATTTTTTTATTCTTGTGCATTTTTTTTCATTTACTAGTATCAGTAGTAGTACTGCCACTACAACTGTACATGTAAGTGTAAGTACCTGTACTTTCTACTTTCACAAGAAAGCTTTACTTTTTTTCCTAGTTTTTGTATTTGAGTAAACATTGACATGAAATTTATAAATGTGAAACAAGAGAAAGTTTGTCCATGTTAAATGCATGTAAATTTAGTTTGAAATAGAAATGTAGCATAAAAAATAACTTGGTTGTTTGCATTTCACTTTATTTGTATAGCCTTATTTGAGTACAGGATATGGGTACATGTACATAGAGAGATATTATTTTCTAAAATATTTTTGTTCACTTCTCTCCCTCTAATACCTTTCTTTTTCTAAAAAAAGACAAGAAAAAAAAGAAATATTGATGCATGTTACTTTTCATCTTTCATGAGTCTTGTATTGTGTTACATGGAGTGTCATTGAAAGGGGGACGAGAGAAAGGGAAAGAAAATGGGGATGGTTGACAATGGAACAATTTTAAATTTATTGAGCCGCCCATCACGATCTTTCTTCTCCTCATAAAAATATCCGTACACTAAAAAGAAGAAGGGTTAAAAAAACGAGATGTAGTATCCCTACGCATTATCTATTGTAAGTCAAGATGCTTTTTATTCACCATTGTAATATTAGCTGGCAGGTGAAGATCATCTTTGGGACACATGTAGATTTCTACGGGTACTATTACAGATACTACCAACAAAGAAAAAAAACTTTTGAAAATTTCTTTGTATATAAAAGAAATGTAATATTAAATTCAATTTTTTTAGTGACGTTAAAGGGTTCGGATTATTTCAATAATTCTTTCTCTCCATGTACATGTATGACATGGCATCCTCCTAACTATGTGAGTGATGTAACAAAGTCGAAGCCTGTCAAACTACAAAATAGAACGTATCTATCTTTATATTCTCCAATACATAAAAGTACTTGTTACGGATATACAGGATGAAGGGATATACATATATATTCAAATAATGGATAGATAATTGTGCTTGCATTGATTAGTTTCACATGACATGATATTTCATGACATGCATGTTCTCTCTCTCTCTTGGTTGAAACATGGGATGATAAAAGAGTTGTTGTTTGCTTTATCCTTCCCTTTGAAAAAATATTTTTATTGTCTGCTAGGCTAACGCTGACACTTTACACAGAGGCAATCATCATACATTGAAAGACCATATAGTGTACAAATATTCATGGCTTTTACGTCTACAATTTCACTCTCTTTTATACACACACACAAGTTTTATACTTCAAGCGGCATGACATGCTCCCCCCTTCTCTCTCCTCTGAGTGAAGTAACTAATGCAAAACAAATACAGTGCAAAATCTACACACATCTCTTTAGCACAAAAAAATAGACTATGTATATATATATAAAAGAGAGAGAGAGAGACAGAGTCTAGTCCATGTATTAAATATTCGATTGCATGTCAAGCTTCTTTTTTATCCGCTTACCGACGCTCCACCGCTTACCCAAGTTAAGCCCTCACTCTGACCGCTTGTTTGTTTTGTTTGCTCTGCTTTTACTTTATACTCTAGAAGGTTGATGTATCTATACATTTAAAAATTTATGTAAAGTCTATTTTATACATTTTACATTCTCCATGTTAATCTAATGTATTAAGACCAAACTTGGCAATTGACAATGGACATGCACTTTCTCTCTCTCTCTCTCTCTCTTTTTTTTTTTTTTTTTTTATTCTATGGGTAATTTGTACTGTACAATATTTATATTAAAACTACTTGACTATCATTGTCTGTACATATACAACATGTACATGACAAAACTTTGGTTGTCCATACAAATATATCCTGTGGTTTTTTCAAGTCCATATTTTTTCATATAATTTTATCAACTAAAAAAGAGAGATGTGTACATGTATGGACTTTTTTATTGTGGCTTCTGTTCATTTTATATTGAGACTAGGATTAATGGGTTGGATGGAATAAATTTCTTGTACTCTCTATATTAAATTCTTCTTTCTCTCTCTGTATATTATAGTCTCCGCACCCACCATCAATATTATTACAGAGAGGAAACTTAGGCTATGTAATCATCACTTTGGCTTCTGCTTGTCTCCCTTGTCTGCATAGCTCCTTGTTACTTGATCTTCTCTCTCTCTCTTCCTTGTTTGTCCAGAGGTGGAAACAAGTGAGTAGACTTTGCTTAGAGGCTCATGTACATTGGTACTCTTTTGGTTGGCGTACATATATAAAAAAAGACAAATAAGTGTAAAATGTAATTTTAGGTGTGTGTTATAGTCCTTGTTTAGGTGCATAATAGTATTATCTATGGATTTCCCCCGTACAAAAAACATTAAGCTAGTAGTGCTCAAGCTTGAAAAGATATTCACATGGCGGCTTGTTATTCACACGCAGATTGGCACAACTATGTTGATTAATTAATGAATCCGTATACATTATACATGTTAGAGTCTACCCACCTCCTTTCAATCCTAATGACCGCAATTCACTGACAGTTATCATATCAATTATGGAGCCTTCTTGTCTATCTATTCTTTTTTTTATCTATGCTTCAACATAATATTCTACTACATTAGCCAAGTCTTGTTTTCTTGTCCGTATTTTATTACATTTTCCGCTTCTTTTTTATTTCAAGAGTTAACTATCATGTACGCTGTAGTTTTCGCTTACTTATAATTATTCTATAATAATGATGATGATGTGTTCTAATCTATTTTTTTTGAATTAATTTTCTCCTCATTTAGTATTACGAGATGTCCTATGGCCTTAATGTTGAGATGCACAAACAGGTAACATGACTGTCAATTTTATGTAAAATATTTGTTATTCATTTTCATAGTTAAAATATTTACACAAAGTACAAAATATCAAATAGCGCCTTATTATTACAATAATTATAGAGATTGTTAATCTGTAATTAAAATTTTTAGAGTGAACAAGTTTTTCTTTTTTTTTCAAGTGAAAATTGTGGCATTCCATTTCTCATTTTGTAAATTGATGGAAAAGATTTTTTTCTTGTTTGTTTTTTTTTCTACTACTTTTCATTTAACTAAATTCTTTTGTTGTTAATATTCCCTCCCATTCTACAAACGACATTCGAGTGTAGTGTATTTGTATTCGGGTATAATTTAAAAAGTAAATGTTGATGATTGCCAAGTTTTTTTTGAACAGAAGATAAAAAAAAGAGCTTTATCATTTGATATGATAAAAAAGTCTTGTACAAACACAGAAGCTAAGTTAAAGTCAGGTTTATACATCAGAAAAAAGTTTTGGTTTGTTTGTAAGTTGGTGAAGGAGAAGAAATATAAACACTTAAAATTTTCAAAACATAAAAAAAGATGACGACGAGGTAGGTAGAATATCTCAACATGATTAGTATTAACATTAGTCAAAAAAGACGTTTTTTTCAAAAAATAATGATTGTAATAATGGTGCATTGTACTCTCAGAAAGTAGTCCTAGTAGTTAAAGCTGCTACCCGTCATAATTTATGTGTGTCCTCCTTCAAATAACATGGAATGTAAGTTGTATATAATAATATGAAAAGAATTCCAAGTGAGGTGAGAAATAGAGGCACGACTTTTTTTTTAAAAAAAATGGCTAGCCTCATCTACAGTTTACTTTGGCGTAGGAGGATTGACTTGAATCAACTTTACTTTGTTGTCTCTTTCCATCTAACATGCTCTTCTTGTCAGCACATTTTTTGCATTTATTTGCATTTGTGTCTCTCCCTCTCTCTCTCTTACAAGTACACAGACTATTTCATAGAAATCCTCTTACGACGCAATAAAATGTATAACATTATGGTCTCTCTCTTTTTGTAGATTTTACTTATCTCATCCTCATGTATTTATTCTATGGAAGTTTACATGTTTGTACAGGACAGCTATATATATAGCATGATGCATGTTCATTCATATTGGCATTAAACTTGTTGGTCCAAGGTTGAAATTTTATGTTGTACGTAGACATATAGACTATAGACGAATATAGAGACGTTAGAGTGTGAATGAGTACACAAGTTTGGACTCGTTCTTCTCTTTTTTTTGCAATCTTGGTGTGTGTGTTTGTAAGTGAGTGCATTTGAGTACAAACGATGTATCTCATTTATACCGACATGTAAACTTGCCAAAAAAAGCCTCCCCCTCAGACTACCCACCCCTTCCTCAGAGAGAGAGACTGTAGTCAAATAGAAAAAAGGGTAGTAAGAGGTCTGTTTGTGGAGTCAATGTATATTTGTATTGGATAGATGTATGCATTACATTATTCCCCTTCTTGTGTAAGCAAGACAAACTGTGAACCAAATGCCAAGTAAATGGATTCACTTTTACCTCTTTTCTTCTCTCTCTCCATGTCGACTCCAGGTGAACTTGACAACCAAAATGATCCACCATCACCACTCAAAAAAAAATTGTGTACAAACGTACACTTTAGGTACATACAAAAAAAACTTTAATTTAAAAGGCACTCTCCCTTGACAAACTATTTACCCTTTCAAGTCACTCATGTACAATACATACAGCACAGCAGGATAGTCATCATAATAGCATTTATTTTTTTACAAATCTTTTCTACATTTTTTTCTATTTTATTTACCAATTTTATATAATTTTTTTAAGGTTGGAAAACTTGGAAAGTAACATGACAATTACCCATGAAAATGATATGAATTTGTGGGGTTTTATTTCTTTTGTAAAAAAATTCTATTTCTATAAAAAAAATAATTCAATTGATGAAAATGGTTGGGAAAAAAACTATGGGGTTAGTTTACATAAAAAAAGAGAAAACATGAATATATGTACAATGACCAATGTTTTCCCTAATTTTGGTCAATGGTGAAAGGGGAGGAGTGGGTAGGATGAAAGTCCATAAAGAAAGCGATTTTTCACTTATACGTGCAGCATGCACGCAAAAAATAATTATAGATTGGAAATTTCCGTATCGTCGTCTCGTATTTCAAGAGTTGAATTTGAATGGGTATAGAAAGAAAGTAGAGAGAAAGTAGAGAGAAAGAAAGTTGTATTGATTTTTGCCCTTATGGTTTGGCATGACGTTCTCTCTCTGTCTCGACCCCTTCTTGTGATCACATAAATATGAGAGTGCTTTCAACCGACAAAGAAAGTCATTAATGATTAAATTGGAGTCACCCAGTCTTCTTGACGGTGGACGATGAGCTTACTATTTGTCGTTTTTGTAAGAGACGGGGAGTTTGAATAATCCATTACTAAAAAATATACAAATATTCATTCATGTCTATACTCTCAATAGAAATCACGATTGTATGTACTCGTACATGTAGTATCACTCTATATTCTTGTGCGTCGTCCCTCATTGACTTTGATTGCTTCTCTGCAATATAAATTCGAACCAAAGGTTATTCTCCTAGTTTACTTTTTTTTCAACCTTTTCAATTTCTTCTACATATAAAATTTCCTTTTATAAAGAGAGACCTCCATATGTTTTATCACAAATTCAAAGCTCTGTCTTCACCTTAAATAAAAAAACAAGGCTAAAAAAAGAAACTACACACAAACACACTTTTCCACTCACACAGTAAAAAAAAGAAAATTCGATTGGACTGCACGCAACTGATTTTTGCATGGTTTATCCTCATACTCTCACTCTTGTATAAATCTACCCAGTTTATTTGTATTTTTATATGAGATGGGGACTAGCAAAAAAAGCAAGTTAATAGAATTATTGGCACAAGTACTTCCATTTATTTTTTTTTCTACTCTCATCTATCATCGACTATATTTCGTTTACTGAGAGAGGCGAGTTTTTTTTATTTTCTCGACTACATTTTCTCTATTATTACACATTTATATATGTTCATACATGCACATTTACACATGTACTATGTAAATTTTATATGGAGAAAAAAAACAACTATTTTTAAAAGTCAGCTGGGCTTAAACCATTATATTATTATTTTTTATTACTATTGTAAGATGGACATAAAAGGGAGGGAGTTGCAGTGAATTATTTTTCTTTTTTTTGTTATTTTCTCAAGATATTTCTTTTTTTGACATTGAACTACAGATATACATATGTACTAGCACGTGTAGGTTACTAAAATTATAATTATGTAGAATTTTTTCTTTTATATAATTTTAATAGATGTTGTCTTGTACATTGTACACAAAATATCTGAGAAATTGTACCATTTTTTTGAGATATCAATATCTGTACCATACAATTTTCGAGAACCTGAATCTGAGAATTTTTTTTGTCTTCTCCATTCATAAAAGTGTTGAATGACGCCTTTATCTTTTGTGAATTGAAGTTTGTAAAAGTAATAAAAACTTACCCACACATTTCTATAAAATTCTCTCGACAATTTAAAATCAAAAGATTAAAGTGTTCAAGAACTAAAATTAAACAAATGACAATTTAAATTTCTTTCAATTTTGAAAAAAAGAAACACAATAAAAAAAATAAACTAGGATACTTAATCCTGTAGCCAAAAAAATAATATATTTTAAATGTAAAGAGAGATTGATTGAGGATATAGTGTACATGGTTTGTGTATAAAATAAAACAACGAGTGTCTCTCTATTTTACTCATGGAGCTCATCACATTCACATGATGCTTTGGTGAATTGCCACATGTTTTTCTCATGAGAAAAACCTCCATCTTGTTCATTTGCCACACACATTTTGACAGTCAAATGCACATGAAAAGAGAGAGAAGGAGGAATTACTTTTATCCACCATTCACTTTAGTTTTATTTTACTTTCACTTCATTTTTTTCTAATATATCATTTTCCTCTGATCTTATTTTTATACAGTACAGTACGCAACAGTGAATTTCATTTTGTTTAGAGTCTTTCAACATAAATGACATGAGAATGTCAGCCATATAATTACTATTAACGACTCAGTTGTGATTCTTGTAGAGAAAAAAATGGATAGTTTAGAGGGAGAAAGAGGAAGAAAGAAATAAAATAGAAAATTGTCAAATTGTTCTCTCTACTTGATGGCAAGACACAATAAAAAAAAAGAATTCTATTTCTCTCCATTTCTTTTTTATGAGCTACACTTCAACTGACATTATAAAGGTTGGAGTTGGAGTTGGAGTTGTACCGTACATAAATGTAGAATTGAGAAAGAGTATAAAAACAGAGTGTATAAAATAGAGCCCCTAGTGAACTTTGTCTCTCCTTTGGGGTTTTGAGGATTCATCTTGTTTCTGCTCCCTCAATGTGATTGATGGTCATTCAATCCATGGATAGAGAGAGAAGGGAAAAAAGAAGCCATTTTTTCTAGTTTCCATCGGTGTTTTCCTACTCTGGAAGTATGAGGGCAAACATTTACAGTTGAAAAAATTATAAGTAAAGCTGCATGGCTACGCCTAGCATCTGCCATGGTTCTTCTCTAATTATACCCCATGCTCAATCTCTATATGTCATAATAATATTTTTGCTCATATTGACTCCACCGTTAAAAGGTGTAGGACTACATTATATATAAAAGGAAAAAAATGATGACAACAGAGTTATACTTATGGACAGGGACAGACAATGTTAAAATATTTTTCGACACAACAATACAAGTAATATATACGCACAAAAGGTGTATGTCTCGTGTTGAGCCTTTTTTTGAGGAGGAAAAGAAAGACAAGGGGTTTTTTGGCAGTTGGTTGACTCGCGAGGAATTTTTTTTGTTATTCCTTGTAAAACTGGAGAGAGAGAGAGAGAATGACAGGCAGGGGGAATGAGTGATTGTGTGCTAAGTCTGACGAGGATTTTGTTGCCTGTATAATTGAAATCAATTAGAGTGCTGGATGCCAACAAGAGGAGGAGTTTTTACTATTGAACATGTTATACATGTACATGTAGGATATAGTAAAAAAAACCCGTGGTATAATTTCACTAAGGTTACTTTAGTAAATAAACTGGCATGTTAGAGAGAGAGAGGGAGAGAGTGAGTGTGAGCTAAATATGTTTCTCTTTGCTCTTCTCCTCGTAAATAGAGCAGGGGGCGACTGGCATCAAGTGCCTTTATATTGATTCTATTAAGTCGACACACACAGGAAGCGGTTCTGGTTCTGTTTCTAAATGGATACTTATAACTATGTCTGTATAATGTGCTTATAATGATTAAGTTTATACATGTCCCTATAATGGACCAACAGAGAGAGAGAGAGAGAGGATGGAGGGGGGTAGAGTGTAAACACAAGACATGGTTTACATAAACGTACAATGTATAGAGGAGGAGGAGGAGTAGTATGAGTGAAGTGAGAGGTAGTGTCGTTGTTTAACGAGGGGAAGAAGAAGAAGAAGAGGGGGAGGGGGATATACCAGAGAATCTATACAAAGAGAAGGCAGGCTGCCAAGGCACATCGTTAGTCATCCGACATCCAGTTTATTTACGATGAAGCCGAGAATTAGGTTATCCCAAAGTTTAGTTTCCCTTCGGTCTTCACTTTGCACAGCCACACACTGCATATATATACACACACACACATACACTAAAAGTGTAAAGGGGCAGGGAGGGGAGCTGTAGAGAAAAAAAAGGCAAGGAAGAATAGTCTGAGAGGGATTGATTTGAAAAGTGAAGACTAGGGAGTGGTAGTGCTCAGTGTTTTTCTGGCGCTCGTAACTTGTGCAAGAGAGAGAGAGAGAAAAGGAGATCTTGCCCTATGGTTCTCTATTATATTATGGCTTAACTCGACAGTCCCCAATTTTTTTCCCTTTCCTTGTATTATAGCTTGTAGACTATGTCGAATTTTTCTAGTGTGGAAAGGCAAGAGAGTATCTCTCTTGTGGATGTACCATACCAGAGAGAGAGAGAGAGTTGTTGATGGTGTACGAGGATATAAGTTGTGGGGTCGGGGAAAGTGAATGAGTGAGTGGTTCACTTCCTCTGCCCTCTGAGGCAGACAAGAGAGCTAGAGCCTAGAGTCTTTTCATACCAAACAATGTACCCTTGTAGTTCCTTCTAAAAAATGCTATGTACTGTTGGCATTGGTGCACAACTTTTTCTCCCCTCTTCTTTCTCTTTTTTCTGGTATGTATGACAACATGGAAGCCAGAGCACACGATTACAAGTTGAACGGCTATGATAACGATGACGACAAAAAACTAGTATAAGGTAGACCATGTCCAATACTACCCCAGCCACTTGCACCAAGTTGAGCATATAATGTATAGTTATGTACATGTGTAGTTCTCTATGTTAGACTTTCACTCGATGCAGTTTTCTCTTCTTTTGCGAGACACAAGAGTAAAGTTTTCTTCATTTATTTTCCCCCTCTTTTTTTACAAGTGTATGGTATAACATGTAGGTAAATGGCTATAAGGTGCATGTGTACACACACTGATGCTCCTCCAATTACACGGACTTGTGTGTGGTGAGAGAAGAATACAGGAATGGAGGTGGCTATGCCAAAAAGTTTTTTTTCTCGAACCAACTGCTCTCTCTCCTACAATATGACTCTCTCTCTCTTGCATCCCTTACCACTATATACACTCACATGCACATTACTGATTTCTTCCTCCCTTCTTCCATTTTTAATTTCATTAGTGTCTGGATCACATCTTCCACTCACTCTCTCTCTCTCTTTCCCCTCTCTTTCATTTTGATACGCTTGAACTCCCTAACTCCCATGAGCTTTCGTGTGTCGGGTCGACTCACTAGAAAGCTCATACACTTCCCCCCTTTTCTCTCTTTTTCCCTCACTCACTACTTTCACTATCTTCTACCCATCTATTTATCTCTATAAGCTTGTCCCTCTCTCCTTTTTTTTACTCTCTCTCTCTCTCTCTCTCTCTCTTGTGCTCTTCCCCTCACTGATTCTCATCTATAAGAAATCTTTTATACACACTCAGCTATCTTTTTTTATCATCAGTAACTTGCTACTACTTACTTCCTTACTATTGCCGCTTCCCATTACTTTGCCATGGGCCATCTTCCCCCTTCCTTCATCCTTTTCTCTGTCACGAACACACACACACAGATTTCATTCTCTCTCCATTGATTTGTATACCATGTCAATATTTTAAGACTTGATTTTCCCTTTTCTTTCTTTTTCAATTTAAATTTTTAAATTGATTCCCTCAAATGAATTTGCAACTTTTACTTTACATAATTTATTCCCTGTTTCAATTTAAATTGTTTTTAAATTGTTAATTAATTCTCACCCAATTTAATTTAATTTAATCAAAATGACTGTATAAAAGAATACAGAGAGTAGAATATCATAGGTAATTGTCATACAATAGAAAAAAAGTTGTGATAATAAATATAAGAAATAATGTCAACTATTATGGATCCATTTGGTGGGTTTTCCATTGTATTGAGGGCTGAGGGAGAGGGAATGATGGGGAGTAGGTTATGAATCAACATATGTTATATTATACTAGGAAAAGCTCCTTCACTGGGGGGACACGCGTGCAATTGAGATTAAATGGAGAAAGTGTTCAGTCAAGTGATGCAAAGACTCTGACATTTATGTTAGCCTAACCGATAGTCCTGGAACATATGGACCATTTGGGAGACTCCCGCGTATCATCATAACAGTAGTAGAGTAGACAAGCAAGAACGCAACTATCCCAAAAAAATCCTTGACTATAGATCCATGTACTCCATGAGTCTACGGAGCTACATAAAGAACCATCAACCTTCTACCTTCCTTACATAAAACAGTCAAGACAAGGAGTTTGAGTATAAAAATACAATACAATATTTTTTTTGTCTTGTTGTATGTAGGTATACATATACAATTTTCCACAGCATTATTTTCTACAAGATAAGAAAAAAAATATGGAGCGTAACCATAAGTAAAAGCTGAAGATTGTGTGAAGGCTATTTCTATTGTAGTAAGAGACTTACAGTGGTCTATTATGGATAGAGAAAATTGTATAGAATTGACAGTGAACCTTATTTATATTACATGTAAATATTATATAAAACACTCTCTCTCTCTATTATATTAGAAGGGAGAGAAAGGAGAAGAGAAAAAAAATGGAGAAAGTGTAGTAGGATAGATATCTGAAAATCTTGGTTGATAGAATCTACCTATGTGTGTGAGGTAACGCACGCGTCAGGAGTAACATGCTGTGTGTATTCTCTTAAAGTAATCAAACTAATCGTCTGTCAATGGTAAATCGATGTCTAAGGGCGGAGAATATAGTAGTGGTAAAAGACCCATACATACACACACACAAAGAGAGAGAGAGACCATTGAATTCCTAATAGCCCCGTATTGAGGGGGCATTACTACAACCATTGAAGCACATCAAGTTGATGCTCCGGCGGCTACAAAAGCTCACTCAGTGCCATACCATTGGTTGTGTGTGAACTAAAAGGAGAAAGAGAAGTTAAAACCCAACTTTGCTCTACATGAAAGAGAGAGAGAGAGACTAACCAGTGCAGCACTATGGTCGGGAAAAGTACAAGCGATTTCTATTAGGTATTTTACTTTACTACCACTACCGCTATTTACACCACTGTACCCACCTTCTTTACTACTACCACTACTATAAATATTACATTCAGGGTGTAGGGCTCTCCTCTAGACAAGTCCTCCATTGTATACCCCACATGTAGCAAAAAAAACTATGTACTTATATACACATGTACTCACTTCAGCCAGAGAGAGAGAGAGTGGGCCGGGTTTTATGTGGAGGTGACAGGCAAAGACCATTTTCATAAATGCCTGGGTGTGAGCTACATTAAAACCGATGATTTTCTTCTCTTCTCAGTGTCACAATACATTTAACTTAAATCTCCTGCCGGGAGCCGGGAGCCCATAAACAAATATTGCTTTAACTCTAGCTCGTCCTTGTCTTCATATAAATGTATACGTTTTTGTTGTGTACACGACAAAAGGGAACAAAATGGAATGGAGAGAGAGAGAGAGAATGCCGTAAACTGTAATCGTCTTAAGTGATGCCTTATGTTCTCTAGTGAAGCCGCTGTCGTCTCTCCTTATATTATACATGTACAATATATGTAATCATATACAATTATTCTTTTAGTGTCTCCAACATTGTGTTATATTTGATAGAGAGAAAGAAAAAGGCTTTGAATTCTTCTTAAAGCTTAAGTATAGTAATATCATTGAAAGGTATATTATGAATAAGACGGGGAAACCGTTTATTACACTCTTCGTTAGAGTTTGGGCCAAATCAACATAATGTAAAATCCATGTGTTTATTCCTCCACTTGTTTACTCACAATTCAACAGCAGGAGCAGCGGGAGAAAGAAGGAGAAGACCAAGGAGTAGAGTCAGCCATAAACTAGAGTCTATGCCAGTAAAATTAATGTAGTGGACAATATATACTACATACAGAGTATAAATTTATATATGAAAAGAGATGGAGATTATTTATAATTCATCCTAGTAATCATAGACTTTCTAGGCTACATGTACAGGTTGTACGTTGTATTATACGCTGAGAGAGAGAGAGAGAGAAAACATGTTGTTGAATAGGAGAGACGTAGTATTATATTATTATGGAGGATGTATGCAGTGAGAGAGAGAGAGAGGAGGAGAAAGTGAAATGGGTTCTAACTCAATTTGATTTGATATTCATTTGAACCGTGGCATTTTCTATAATAAGACTTGTATAATGCAAGACGCTGATTGAATCTGATCTAATATGGATGGAATAAGGAAAGCTTTATTCTCAAGAACCTTCTCCTCCTCCTCCTCTCACAAAGTGGAGGAGAAAAGAGAGAGAGAGAAAAAAGAAAGAGAGACGGGGAATAAACAAGCAAACGAATTCATTCATTATGGATGGTTAGCGACTTGGGATTGAGTCAGGCAGTGGAAAGTTGACTGTATTTTTAAGGAGATTACTCTGATAAGTTGGAAAAGGAAAAGAAACTCAAGTAAGTGCTACTGCCACTATTCCTTCTCCTCCCATCCACTCCTCCTCCTCCTTCTATTTTCCTCCCAAGATGAACACTCTTGACTGTATAAAAAAAAGAAACCAAGAGAAAGAAATACATTGAATAAGTAAGAGTATTATAGCCACTCGTACATATGTATAGTAAAAGAATATAAGAAGGGGAAAAAAATAGTAATGGGCTGTAGAAAGTTGTACGAGGAGAAAGAGATAGAAAAAAAGGGGGAAAAAATTCTCTGTGCTCCTTTTTTGGTGTGCTTGGTGGAAGGTATCAATTATTGATTCGGCAAGAGCAGGGAACATGGTAATGCTCTTTCTTTGAGAAAAAAAAGTCGGATGGTTATTGTTAAGTGAGGAGTCAGAGAGTAGGGGGAGGGATAAGATGTGGCAGTAATAGGCTTATATTGAACCAACTGTCTTTGATTTGCTAAATGGAGACGCTTGTCAAGGAGCTCTAAACATGTACATAACATACAGGCAAATCCAATACAGATAGCACACAACACAGACTTTCTCTCTACTAATATACAATGTACAATGCATCAACTTTTTTTAACTTTCTTTTTGTTGAAAAATTCCTAAAATGGACATTTTTCATGTAAGTACCTTCTTACGTGGTACATTATCCAAAAGAGAAAGATAATAAAAGAATATTAATTTTTAACTGGAATGGCAATGTCATGTGTGTAATCTTTTATATAAGAAAGAGGCCAATTTTAGACACTTGTACAGAGTGTAGTACTCTCAATAGGAAATGTCAATAAAGTCTCACTTTCTCTTTATGTACATTATGTCCATCCTCTATTCAACATTTCCCTTCCTCTTTATCTTCCATGAGTATAACAGTCAAGGAACATGGATAAGAGAAAGGCGAGAGTTAGTAAAAGATTGGGGGAAGGAACAAGGGAGAAAGTGAAAGTCGCGTGGAATTGAATCAAATCAGAGAGAGAGAGAGAGGAAAAGAAGATTTCGTTTTCTCCTGTTGTTTGTGAGTGATGTGTGTGGGCTTGCTCTGCACTCCAAATTCCAATATATTATTCCAGGCCTTTCCCCCAAAATCTTGATTCTCTAACGTCACCTTGTCTATCTTCTGTGTGATGTCTATGGAATATATACAGTTAGAGCCATCATTCTTACACATGTATGTATGTAGAGGAGAAGACTTTCACCATATCAGACTACTTACAAGGGTAATGACATACATAAAATTTTATAGGCAGTCAACTTCTATTTGGGTTTGCGCTAAACTCCCTAAAATAGGAGAAAGGAGAGGGGAGGAGATCAACGGACAACCATTTTCTGATCTCAGGTTCTCCTCTTTTTTTTTCTCTCCCAAATACGAACATGAGAGAACAAGTCTTGACTAGCGTAAATTCACCTATCCATACTCCACCCACCCACTTATTTTTTCTCTCTCCTCGTCTTGTACACTACATGACATACCAAAAGAGAAAGTGGATGGAAAATGGAGAGAGTGAGCTAAACTTAACTCAAGTGAAGTGAACTCAAATTTTCTACTGTGTAGTTCCTTTCAAAAAAAAGACATGTAAGAAAAGAGAGACCCCCCTCCTCTCTCTCTCTCTCGCTTTCGTGTGGCCGTGGCTGGTGTTGTCGGCGGAAGCTCAAGTTGTAAAGGAAAGAGTAAAGACGGTGAGGAGAATAGCGGGTAAAGGCGGGAAAGTAAAAACAAAGTTCACCTCCTGTGTGCTTAGTAGTTTTTTGTACAAAGTATGTGTATGGGTACATTGACACAAGTCTCTTTTCTTTCTCCCATCCTTGAGCTTTCTCTTTCTCTCTCTCTCTCTCTCTTTCTTTTTGGTGATCCACTTAAAAATTTTCTTATTCTTTTTCATTATTTTGTGTCGCAGCTGGTGCTTTCTAGCTCCTCCATCGATCGATTTTTTTTTCACAACTCCCTCTCGCTTTTTCTTGTTCTTCGTCTCGTTTCTGTCTCTTTCCGTCTTTTTTTTTTTTCTTAGGAGCCACTCACTCAGCTGGGGTTTGAAGTAAAAAAAAGGGAATTCCATTTGCATGCCTTCTCCTTATCCAATATTCTATTCTCGGGTCTCTGGTAACCAGACCATCATGTATTCTTTCCTTCCTTCCTATTCTCCTCCCCATATAATTTATACATTATATTTCCTTCTGCGTCGCTTTGGATTTACCAACTTGCCACTTCCACCTCTCTCCTTTTTTTATCCATGTTACTCCATACTCCCAACCAATGGGGATACATATCTCCATTTCTTTATCCTCATATAATAAATATATTCTCCCAACTTTCTTTTCAGCTTATAACATATACTGTATAGTACATACTATGTACTATACAGTATATGTAGAGTATACACTTTTTTTGGGTAGGTACTTCATTTGACTCGTCACTCTCATCTTCTTACGACCCGTCTTGTATCTGCATGATTATGTATATATAAAATTTTCTCTCTCTCCTTTCTTCTTTTCTCCACTCCTTCATTCAATTTCCTTCAAATGTCTTGAGTATGTACACCATGTAATTTTTATATTGTGTAGAGTGGAGAGTGTGTGTGTGTGTGTGATATATCAGTATTTCATCTGTGTATCTTCTCTCTCTCTCTTGCCTCGTAGTTGAATTTTATTTCTCTCTCATTTCCTTCATCATAAGAGAGAGAGAGAAAAAAAGAAGAAAGAATTGAAAAGCTGACGCCGCATCCGTCACTCCTGTACGGTAGCCCATTATTCACGGTTGGCAACCCGACAATGCTTTTTTTCTTATTGTCTCGCTACTAGCTCGAACTTCTCTCTCTCTCTCTCTTTTAGCATTTGATATGATGATATCACCACATTACCTTATATTCATCCATCCATGGTACATTCACGGAAATTCCCATTTTAAACCCTTTGAGCGTGTTGTCTGGAACTGTGTGTGTGCCTGCAACACAATCCCAACATCATTACACGCGAAATGTAAAAGGTTAGCTCCACTTTGAGCAAATCAATGATGATATGTGTGTGTGTGTACAATATATGGTGAGTGGGTGGTGAAAGGAAAAAAAAGTGCCTCTACTACTAAATTCTTCTTTTTTTTTGACTTTGCTACAGTCAAAATGAAAAATTAGCTTTTTCTTAAAGGACATGGGAATGGTTCACCACTTTTTCTCCCCCTCTCTCTTCAATTTAGTGTAACATTATAAGATAAATATACAAGTACTTTTTTTATTTATATGGATCATTCTAATTTTTCACCTTTTATTCATGCTCCAACTCCTACTAAAGAGCTACCAAAAATAAGTAGGGAGAGGGGGGTTGAAGGTCAAAAAATCAAAAGGAAAATGGAAAAGCATGATTTTATTTTTGGTTTGGCTCATTTATGGTCAATGATACTCCTATTGTAAAATATTTTGTTGGTTTGAGACTTGAGATGGAATTGGAGGGAGAGTATGTGACGGAGAGTATAAAAGAGTATTTTAGTAGATGAGCAAGATGATGAGTTATGATCATGTCCTAAAAGGGGAGAATGAGTGTTTTGACGTTCGGCTAGGCACTCTTGATATATATTTCTATATGTAACTCCCCCCTCCCCCTCCTCCTCTTCCTTTTACAAGTGCAAAGATGATTAATAGCTTTCTCTCTCTCTCCATGTCTCATGTTAGAAGCAAGTTGCTTAAGCTTTGAGGAATCTGACTCTTGTCGCATTCAACACGTACAAAACCTCATTAACTCAATAATTAATTGAACGTCTTGCACATTTCTTGATTGTGAATCATATTTCCATTTTTTGCAAATAGTCTAGTTGATATACTAGAAATTTTTTTCTTATACTAAATTGATTCTCACTCTTTATTATTATCTGGAGCAGGTCATCAAACTTTAAGACAAATAAATGAATCTTTGAATAAAATGGGGGAGACAAATTTGATGGAGATTTTAAATTCAAAAAATAATTTTTTTATTTTATAAAGTTTTTTTATATGCAAAAATTGTAATCTTCTTAAATTTGAGACATCATCAATTCAATGACAAAAGAGGAGAGAATAAATTGATGACGTTGTGTCTTTTTAAGGCTTTTTTAAAAATTTTATTATAGTATCTGTAATACAAGTACAGTCTATGTAGATATTAAATTATTTATAGTTAAATATATTTAAATATAAACTCTTGAAAAATCGTCATGTCTTTGATTTATCCTTGGGTCCTTTCAAAATATTTGTAAGAATATTTCTAATGGCAACATGATCTTTATAATCCTTGAATGGACTCACCTGAGAAAATAGAGAATGAATGATCTGTTACATAAAAAAGGAGAAAAAAAATTCTTCATCTTAAAAGATAATCTTGAGCTCTCTCTCTCAACGGAAGATAATGAATACGCAAGGTTTTTTAAAAAAGAAGAAGAAGAAAAGGAAGGAGCATTATAAGAATTAAATGTAATTCCATAACACTATAATAAATATGGTGCTTTAGAACTGTAGAATGATTTACATTGCATTGCTGTAGATTTTTATGTGTTATGCCCTTCTCCCTATACCATAAACTATAAAATATAGGAATTCACATGAAAGATTTATGGACTATGACCAATATGCACAATAATCTCAGAGATTATGTATATGTACGTCTAACATACAAACTAAAATGAATTTTTTTTTGAAAGCCGCCTTGTGTAAAGTAGAGAACCAGCTAATGTGTCATCATAAAGTGTGGGTCTACTAATATGGGAGGCAAAGAAACTTTCCAGAAGTTTCATTAAAATTTTCCACGTCTCACTGAAAAGGGGAAGCCCTCACGAAAAGGGGCTTTTGCTGTCTCTGTGTCTCTGTCTGAGCTCTCGTTGACGACAACCACGTTTTTTTTCCTCGGTGAGATCTTTCATTAGTCAACCATGAAATTAAGAGATGGAGAGAAGTGTGGGAGGGATCGTTTCCATTTATTCACAACTCATACAGCCGCATACACTTTATATTAATCATCATCATCATAGAGAAAAATGGACTATAAGAATTTTACATGTTCTTTTACATACTTTTTTTGTATATGTATAAAGCTCTTTTTTTAGTTTTGCCAACCTTAAGAAATCTACTGATTAATTGTGAAAATGGGAAAGTTATAGAACCGAGGAGATATTAGCGTATTAAATTCAGTCTCATGAGCACCTCTCTCTATAATTTCCATATCTGTTGAGTTTCACAACGTTTCTTGTCTCTCCTCTGCTCTGCTGTGCTGGCAAAACTTTTTTCTCCCTCTCTCTCTCTCTCTCTCTCTCTCTCTTACAAGAGAATAAAAAGCACTAAAATAATGAAAAGTTTTTTTTTTCAACTATTCTAACTCTCAGTGTCTTCCTATATACATTTTATATGTGAAAGTATATAATGCACAAAAAAAATCGTACTGACAAATTCGAATTGGATGCCCTTCATTTAAAAAAAGGAAAAAAAAGAATGTACATATAATGGAAAGAGATAGAAAATGAAGGGTTTTTTTCTGTCTCTCTCTCTCTTGTTTAGGTTTTAATTTAAAATAGTTTTTGTGTACAATTTTACTTTACTGTCGTGTCTCTCTCTCTCTTTCTCCAGCTTTAGTTTTTGGCTTGACTGGCTGGTTGATTAAGTAGAGAGAATGAGGGAGAAAGAAAGAGAGAAAGAGGGAGAGGAAATTGTAAAGTTTTTTGTCAAATAAAAGGAAAGTGGAGATAGTGTCTCTCTCTCAAATTTGTTTATAAATGCCGTACCAAAATTACAAATAGAGGTAGTCATATTACAGCTTGGAGCTTGGTAGCTGGTGAGATGGTGGTGGTGTCCTATGTGTTTTTGTGTGGAGGTGAAGTATGAACATTCAAGAAAAAGAGGGGGTTTTGGGGGATATACATAATTATATCTTGTCATGTATATATACATCATCTCTCTCAAAAAGGGTATGTTCAGGCAAAGAAAAGGAAGGCGCGGAAAGGGAGGGAGAAAGGAACGTGGAGAAAGAGACATGAAAAGTTGTCCTTGTTCGTACATGTCGACTATATAGAAATAGGGAGAGAGAGAGAGAGAGGGAAGAAAAAGAAGAAGAAAGGAAGGAAAGTGTAAGGAAAGCCATGCGGGAAAGATAATGAGAGCATTATCGGCTTTATTATCCCCGACAACTTTTCAAAGTTGGGTAATTATAAAAAAGGAAAAAGGGGCTCTTCTAAACTTGTGACGCTCTCTCCAAAACTCTCAGGCAATAGTTAGAACGACGACGACTAACTACTACAGTTCTCGTTGGAGATGCCGTAAGGAAGAAAAAGGAGAGGACGACGACATTTTCATTTTAATCTATGCATATTTACATGCGTAAATTTTCTCAGCCGCTTAATAGGCAGGGCTATATCATTCTACGATTATTATACTTGCGATTAACGTAAATGGCATTACCATATTCTCACCCGGAAATATGCATCTTCATGTTGAAATTTTCTCAAGACATTGAAATAATGTAAATGCTCTCTCCATTTATTCTTTACTGTACTTTCCCCCCTCTTTCTCTTTTTTTTAAAAGTTGTATGATCTTGGCCTGAGTTTCCTTCCTCTCTCTAGTCGTACTTTCTCTAGTTGAACTAAAATGGAGGGAAGGGAGGAGACATGTACATGGACCAAATGATCCCTCGTTTCCAGTCCACGACTTGATATTTCCATTTTGTAAAACTTTTGGTATCGTCATTTTCCCTCTACCCCCTCCCCTCCCTCCTACACAACTCTCTCTGTCGCTTTCTCCTTATTGTAATTATAATAAGGGAGAGAAAAGAGATGGAGGCAACTAACAATTGCGCTAACTGTAATTTCACTCGTCATGAATTCTGAGGCTTTCCTTTTATTATTATTCCTTCTCCTTCTCTCTGTCCTTCCCCATTTCCAAAACACAAGTACTGTGCTAACTGCTATGATGACGAGGATGACAATGACTCTTTCATTCTTAACTTTTCTCTCAACTTATATATATGTACAAGTTGCTTTCTCCAACCAAGCATTCCACATTTAAATTAAATGAGTAGGCCAACCTTTCTCTCATTTGCCTTTTTCTTGACAAATATAAATTTTGTCCATATGGCCCTACCCAATTCTCATTCATTTCTCTCTCACCATTTTCCTAAAATTCATTGCTTTATCTTTTTCTTAAAATCCTTCATTTTCCGTTTTGAATTTTATATACTAAAACTTTTACGACACACAAATTTATGATAGTGGAGACAGGAGAAGAAACAAATGTGTCTTTAATGTAATAAATATTTTTTTAGTCTCATAAATTTTTGGTACCTGAACCTAAAAACTAGAGATGATATTATTTTCAGTTTTTTTTTGTGTCTCACAGTAAAAGTACAGGTGAAAGAGGGTAAAGTTTTTTAAAGGTACAATTATTTTCTCTACTACTTTCCATTTTTATTTCTTGTTCTTGTCTTTCCAACAGAGAGAGAGAGAGAGAGTTTCATGCTTATTATGTAGACTTTGTCTTGAGTATAAAAAAAGTGGAGAAAACTACTGTTGAGCATTAGGAAGGAAGAAGAGTGTATGTGATAAGAGTTTTTTGTCCTTTTATAAAAAAAGAGAAAGTCTCCTTATATAATAATATATAGCAAAGTGTATAGTACACGTATAAAAATGTATACAAAAGATTTTACTTGCCGTAACATGTATAAATCAGCCAAGGTTTTATTTTATTCGTTACTTGGCTCGTTGATTCGATCTAGATTTTTGTGATTTGTTGTCCCCTCGCTTACTAACTTTCTCCTTTTTTTCTTCTCTCTCTCTCTCTCTCTCTCTCTCTCTCTCTCTCTCTCTTTCCTTATGGACTGCGGTCCAAGTCTCCATAAATGTAAGTACCCATGGTTTTTTTTACCTCTGTTGTGAAAGAGAGTCAGTGTGTTTTTTTTTGTGTGGAGGAATCATGACATGAATTTTGTTTCCAGAGGCTGCATGCCGTGTCATTCGTTTACTCTCAGTAACATATATATATATATATATATATAGTCTCCCGTGTTTTTTCAAAGTTCCAATTCCGTTCTCGAAATGGAAGTACACACTTTCTCTCTTGTTCTATGTTACCCAAGTTTTTTTTCTTGTTGTTGTTGTTGTCTACTATTGTAGATTGTAGCAACCTTCCAACTTGGAAGCTTATTCTCTCTCTCTCAAGTTGATCTTGATGATTTATTGAGTTTTTTTTCTCTTCTTTTTTTACTAGAAAAATGTCACCAAGTTTTCTTGGGTGCCATAAATACCAAAAAAGTAGCAGGATCCCCCAAAAAAACGTTACAATTCACAACAATACGCTTTATAAAGTTATGGGAGTAGAGATACAAAGTATAGAAATTTTACGTCAATTGGAATTACATAATATTACATGACATAGAAGATAGAAAAAAACAAAGTCAGAATGGAAAAGACATAAAAAATAGACACAAAATGTCTAATGTGGATTTAGTGATAGGATAGATGCTATATATATATGTAGTCATACACACTGTAAGTTTGTACATACATTTTTGAAAGTATCTTTACTTTTGACAGTTGCAAGATATTTTTTTATATATAAAAAATAGGGAAAAGTACATACCTATATGAGTAGTGGGACTGGTAGTACATGTACCGGGTAGTAGCGGTTTTACTAAGAAGCTCTCAAGTTGTAAGTATTCTGAAAGGAGTCGTCTCTACTCTAATCGATTGGGTTGATGATTGATTCAATACCGAGGAAAAAAGAAGAGTTTTTTTGGGGAGGGCCAAGAATATTTTTTTTAGAGATACTCGGTAAGCATGCCTCATCGTCCTTGTTTTTTATCCTTGTTGAAGATGTTATGAATGTTTGTGGTATGGGTGTGTATACTCAAAACCTTCAATACTTTTTCCACTTGGTCTTCTTCCTCTTCCTTCCTCTCTCTCTCTCTGTCTTTCTGAACAAATATCCGATCAAAGAATTTTTTTTTCGTCTCTCTATTTTGTATATATATGTATGTACTACGTAGGGTAGGGTTAAGACTATGGAGAGACAGGACTCTCTTGTCAAAGTATGAAATTACTCCCCATGTTTATTCTTACTGTGTAAACTTTTATTATTTTACTTTTACTCGTGTTTATTCTCAGGAAACAAAATGTCTATATAGAGAATATTCTCTATAGTATGGAAGGAGAGTTGAATTCCGAATTAAATTAATTCCATACAAAACACTTAGCGTCAATATTATCTCTCTCGGCCTTTCTTTCCAAACATGTACGAGTACAATCTTGGTATTAGATATATTTTTTAACTGTTCTTTTTTGTCTATATATTTACTCATATCCAATTATATTGATTCTACATCATGTGTACTGTGTACAGTGTAATTTTTTTTCTCTTTAAATAGACTCTCTCTCTCTCTTATAAGACTTTTATCTTTATGGATGAATATTTGATCTTGAATCATAACATATAAGAATGAGTCTCAAGTTTGTTATACGAGTATAATGGAGGTTTTTTTTATTTTCATAAAAATAAATTATATCCATGAGGGTCATCATAACAATTTTTACTGTATTTTTTTTTCTTTGCTAGAGTTTACTTGAAATGGTTTTTCTATTATTAGGACACTTGAAGTTGAGAGTTGTGAATTGTAAACATTAGAATGGTCGATTGTGTTTATTTACTCAAGAAATAAAATAGTTTTTTTTATTGGATATTGTCCAAAATCCACATTTTTTTAGAAAAATAAATGACAAAAATGGGAAAATATTTTTAGTAACAATTATCTACAAATTATTTTATAATAGTAAAAATATTTGTTAATTTATTTAAGTGATGAATGACTCTACAGATAGAGAGAGAGAGACATTTGTTTAATGGGAAAAAAATGAATCTACAAGTGTAAACAAGTGTAAGTAAGATTGTGGGCTGGTGTTGAGTTGAAAACGAGGGACACATTGAAAAAGCCAAATTGTTTTCATCCTTTTGTTTGCCACGACAATAACATGGATGATATAATACAGAGAGAGAGAGATAAGGAGGATGGCACAACAATGTTGCTGTCATTATTATTATTATTATATTTGACACGGACAGTAAATGAGGCATACTAAATTGTGTAGTAAATTATTCACGAGATGTTTTATCAGCTGAACCTCCAATTGAAAAATATGAAAAAGACAGAGAGAGAGAGCCCCTACATAGAGAGAGTGAGACACACACACACACAAAACAGACAAAGAGAGTGACAGGGTTTACGGATGGCTCGTACATTGTTCTTTTCTTCTTTTATTATATTAGCTTTAGCCATTTCAGACTATGAGGCTTTCCATCATCCTTCAATCTTGTTGACATGACTCTCTTAGTATTATGCTAACTAACATGGAGAGAGAGAGACAAAGGGTCCTAGAGTGAAAACATTACAAAACATTTTTAGAGGAGGAGGAGGAGTAGTGCAAATATTACACATGTACATTTATATGTATGTACAGTGTGTACACTAAAAAAGTTATATCTGTACTATCGATAGATAATTTGTTTGAACTATGAAATTATGAAACGATCCACCTGTCTATTTGTTTCCATTCCATCTGTAACAAAAATTAATATCAATATAAAAACTAACAAATTTTCATTTTTTCACATATCTTGAGTATCTTGAGCCTGACCAATTTTTAATTTAAAGTAAATATAATCTTCCTTTCTGGCTTCTGGCTCATTTCCTCTTCTTTTTCTTCTTTTTATTAACCCATAAGTATCATCTAATGGATATTTTTTATTGTTGTTTTTTATCTTCCATTCAAAATTCTCTGTTTTTCATGTGTGTTCATGTTACAGACACAAAAAAAGGACAAGTCAATGTTGAGAGAGGAGGAGGAATGACATGATGGTCATATCAAAATGTTTTATGTCTTGAACATCTTGTGTGTTTTATGCCTTTGATATTTTTTTCCGCACATCCTTGTCACCCCTCTCTCTGTTTGTGTACAGTTGAGTTTTAAAAAAAACAACAAAAAAAGAGGATGACGATAAACGGAGTTTAAGCTTTAGGTACGGTTGGGGATCTATAGAAAAAGAAGACGTGCGGATACAAATTGCGCATTCACTTTTTTTCTTCTTTTTAAATGTAAGCTGAGCAAACATAATTTAGTTTTATGCAAAGGAGTATAAATTTTAATGGTCCATCGGCCGCGGTTTCAATTACAAGACACACATACAGTAATAGCAAACTCATACACAATTTCTCACAGCAGCACCTTTTCCCGTCTCCTTGTAAACACTATTAAACATTTTTCCTTTGTTGTGCCGTTGGCTATGATCCATTCTCTCTCTCTTGTCAGTGGTTGAAAATTGCCTGTTAAGTTTCAAGTGAATGGAATTTTTTTTGTGTGTGCATTTTAATACCTTTTCAATTCCATATTTGATTTCAAGTGCAAAAACTTATTTGTCTATAAAAAAATAGACAGAATGGAGACATATTTGTATGTGTTATATGTGCCACCGCCATTGTTTACAAATTCTCACATTCAATCCGATTCCATGAGCTTTGTTGCTTTTCTTAATGTGTAATGTAGACAGGAGAAGAATTAATATGACAATATAAAATAAGTTTATGACCAACAACTTGCTTCTCCTACTGTAAAACTTTATCTATGGAATTTAAAAAGACTCTCCATTAAAAAAAACTCAAGTTAAAGGGTAATTTGGCAATTTTGAGGAAATTAAAATGTAATAAAAATCAACTCAATTCTCTCTCTCTCTCTCTCTCTCTCTCTCTTTTGAGTATCTTTGTACATAATAAAAAAGACAGCCAGTTTTCTTTTTAAAAGAGAGAACTTGAAATGTTTTTTGAGAAATGAGAAGAATTTTTATAACCTTGTCTATATAAAATGGAGAATATATATATATATATAAAGTAGAAAAATTAATGGTTAGATTATTCTCTCAAGTAATTTTTGTCATGTTCATCATATCATTCTCATTCTTGTACGTGTAGGAATAAAAACAAACCAGTTTTTTTATGTACATACAGAGACGTGTACACTGTAAAGTGATGAAAACTTTTCACAATGGTTTATATTAATTATCAATAAATTAACAAACCAGGAGAGGATTTCTCACAAGTCAATGAAGATGAGAGAGAGAAAAAAATTTTACAATTAAAATGAGCCGCTTATTGACTATATTATATACAAGTTTACAACTTCGAAAAATTATTTAATTGTCATAATTTTTTTTAAATACTCAATCTTCATTTTGTAAATGTATAGGTATAACATTTATATTTTATAAACTAAACATTACATCAACTTTTTTTTCTTTCTTGTTTATCTTTCAAGCCTTAAGGGCTGATTAGATGTGAGGAGCAACTGGAATTTCAAGAATATTTAATTATTAACTTTTTTTAAATACCGAACTATATAATTTATATTAAATACAATGGGAAGAGAGTGTAGAGGCTATCGTCCTTAATTTTAATTTTTTTTTCTTTGTAAATTTTTGCAAATGATCTTATTAATATAATATTTTGCAGTGAATAATAATAAAACAAAAAAAAGAGATAAGAATTTTTATCCCTATCATTATAATGTTACAATAAAGGTGAATTAAGTGTCGTCTCTCCAATCTATAGATAAAAATCTTTTTTCTCTTCACAACGCATTTCCTTTTGAGATTCTTTACTAAGAAACTTTTTGGCTTTGCCATGTATAATAATTCAGCTTATATCAGTAAAAAAATAGTAGTTACATTTAAAGACAAACTCTTTTCTCTTTATGTCTTTCTTTACGTCACAAAATGAAAAATAAAATTGTGGTACACATACTCGTCCATGTACTACACACAAACAATTTTTTTTATTTTGTTGAAATGTTTGAGTTCAAGTATAGAAAATTTTATATAGAATTGATAAGGAGGGCATGAGATCACAATGGCAATGGGACTGGGAGCTTTTTTGTAAGTTTGTGCTTTTCTTTAGAGATAAGTATAACAGAAAAAGATTTTTTTTTGTTTTCTATTTGTGTCACTTGTGTTAGGCTTCTGAAACATTTTTATTTTCAATGTTATGTGTCGTTTGTTGGGGGAGTCTGGTGATGGCCATAAAATTTTACCACGAGCCATTACATATATAACTTTAGATTGTAATCTTTAGTGAGGGAATATGAGCACAAGAGAGGAAGAAAAAACAGAATGGGATGCTGAGTCTAGTGTAATGTTATAATGGGTGTCCATTGTATTGATGCAGACAAAAAAAAGCCATTGTCAAGATCTGGCACCCATTCTCGTCTTCTATCTCTGTATATATTTTTTTGTGTCTTTTTCTCTCCGTCTTATATTAACAGTACACTGTTAATACTCCATGGTTATGAGACTGCCAATTAATTAAATGAAAAAAAACCTACAAATATCAATACAGTAAAAACCTTTTTGTGTTAAATTTTAATTTTTATAAAAATATTTTACTCATCTAAATTTAATAAAAATTATCAGGAGGAAAGAGAGGGAGAGAGTAAAGTTTATGTTGATAACTTTGGGAATTATGTGGTCTTTGTCGTAGTTTTTAGTCATAGTAAATATAAAAGAAGAGAGAGAGAAAGTACAATGAATGAGGAGAGAGTGAGGGAGTAGATAAACTGCTCTTTTGTGACTAGAGACCGATTTTTTATCGGGGAGAAGACAAGAGAGAGAACAAACATGAGCCTTTCTTTCCACACTTTCTCTCCTTTTCTTCCTCCCTCCCTCTAATCTTAATCAAAAGCGGAGAAATGGCCTTAAGACTCTCTCTTTCTCTTTTTCTCAAAAGACAGCCATAAGTGTACACATGCACACCCCCATCATGTATCTTGTTCTCCTCACACAAGTCTATAGAGAAAATATCTTTATATAATTATGGGTATGTGGGTATAGTCAATTCTATTCCATTTTATTATCATTCTTCTTATACTCCTATTACTCCCTCACGCCAACCTATTAGTCTTTTGGAACAAAATTGATCCTATCTTTATCTACAATAATACTCCCCCCTCCCTTTTTTCTCTTCTTGTACTTTCCCTTTTACCTTGTACTTTTCTCCCATTTAACAATATTAGATATACAGTTGTACATTCTAGATATAGAGCCAGTTTTTTTATATTCAATGTACAATTCTTGTACTATAACTTGATTATTTTATATGCCTACCTTGAGACTGTTTATACGAACATTGAGTCTACCTCAACTTTCTCTTTTCTTTCTTTTTTTGTTTATTTTCTCTTTCTCTTTCTTTTAAAATATATTTCTTTCTCTGTACCTACAACACATGCTCTAATTCTAACAATTATTTTTAAATAATTTCAAGTAAAAATAATTTCAATTATATAAAGGAAAGTGACCTACACTATTTATAATATAAAAAAACTATCTTTTAAATAAAAAAAAGACAAACAAAAATAAACTCCATGTTTCATGATATTAAATTTCTGGAAGCTTTTTTGAGTATTCCTAAATATAAATACAAAGAAGAAAAATATTTTACATGTACATATCTCACATAATAAAATCTCAAGACTCCGTGACTTTACTGAAAAAAAAAGTTTTTTCTTTTTCTTTGAATCCAACTCTTCATCTCTTGATCCGCTCAAGGCAAGATAGAGTTTGTGTCTTGAAGGGAAAAAAATGTATAAAAAAGGAATCACGACTTGAAACTCTTCTTTTTTTGCCCATTATGGACCAATTTGTACACAAATTAGATCAGATTACGTGTCCTCGACAAGTTCAGTGTAAAAAAACTTTTATTTTGTATATCTTGTGTGCGTGTATGTGTGTGTGTGAAGAAATCTTTTTTTTGGGTTGCAATTTTTTGATGAAAAATTCTAACAACTTTACCCTAAATAGTTTTTTCTTTTAGTTTTATTTCCATGTGCAATTATTTACATTTCATTTTTCATCTTTATAAAAAACAAAACATTTTTCTACTCTTTTTTTTTGTCAAGTGAGAAATTGTTGAGGGTGTTGGATAGAAAAGACAAATAATAGAAAGATATTTAGACAGCAAGTGGCTATATGTAGAGAGAGATACAGGAGAAGGGGAAAAAAGTAAACAGTCCATTTTCATCATTTACAATTTATTTATTTTGTACAAGATTCATTTTTCTTTGATAGAGAAACACATGGCATCTCCATTTTTTTTATGTACACTCCACATCCATATTATTAAATGTACATATCTCATATCAATTTTTTTGCAACGTCATACAAACCGTTGAGATTGTGACACGTTCACATGGACTCTTCAATGTAAATAGATATTATGACTCTATATAGAAATTTGATATGTTATTTTTCTCCCTTTCTTGTTTCAATCTCAGTTTATATTTATCCAACATCTCTCTCTCTCTCTCTCTCTTCTTGTAAAAAAAGATTTTTAGAAAGATGATATCATTAATAGAATTCATGCTAAAAAAGAGGGAATTTTTTCCATTTTTTTTTTGCATAAAAGATTGACTCTACAATATAAAAAAATAAATACCATTGAATTTATGCAAAAAAAACATGATGAAATATTTTAACAACTAAGAAATTTACCTTGAATTAACTTTCTATGAGATAATTTTTTTATAAACAAAAAAAACTCAAGTTTAGTAAATGACTCAGTTTTTTTTATCTCTCCACAATAATTGGCTAAATCCAAGTTCACACGTAATCGTTAGCCTCCCTGCTGTATTTTACGAGAGTACAGAGTAGAGATATGCGTATCTGTAGATTTAATGTGTGTTTATAAAATGTGTGGGAAAATTAGGAAGAGTTAAATTAGAATACAATTTGTAAGGCTAATAGCGTGACGATGGTTAGCAAAAAAAATGGAGTTGAATACTTAAATATTATGGTTTGCCAATGTGATGTTTAATGTACATGTATGTACATATTTAGTATTTTTTGAATCCTGTGAGAATTTAGTAATGAGAAAAATGTACATAAATATTAGAATTTACTATTCTCTCTCTCTCTCATTTTGGTTTGACATGCTGCCGTGCATTAATGTTTGTCGTGTAATAAAATTCGCATGATGATACTAGTTAAGAATAAATATAGTTAATATGGATAAAAGTTAAAGTGTTTGATGACTGGCATGAATTATTCATTCATTAAATTTAAATGCAGTTGGTTTTTATCAAGTGAATTTAAAATAATTTATGGTTTATATCGAATGTAAAAAAAAATATTTACAAATGGTAGCTAATTCTATTCTTCTTCTTATATTCATTTTGTAATTAGCAAGTAATTCACCTTTTTATATTGAATTACAGATTATGTATGGGAGACTTTACATCCTACACTTTTTTCAATTCTCTCTCTCTGTTAACAAATTTTAAACTGAGGGTGAAGAGAGTGTGAATGAAATTTGTCAATAACATTTATTTATTTTTGCAACTAATTTTATAAAGTGCAAAGTCAGCACATCTGCGGTAGGACAAAGAAAGTAGGTTAATTATACCACACTCTTTTGTTCTTTATTTTGTGTGTGTGTCCAGGTGACAAATACTGATGAGAGTTAAAATTATTGGTTTAAAGTCTCATTTACTTTACATTACATTACATATCAACATTCTTAAATAAGGACACAAAAAAAAGAGAGAGAAAAAAAATGTTATGTGCACAACATGAAAATTTAGCATGTTTTATTTGTAAATCTACAATGTGAAACCAAAAAGACAAAATAAATAATATTATTTTCTGTGTGGGCTGACATTTTTAGCAAAAGGTCTTTTTCTTTACCATGTAAAATTTTTTGCACGTACAAATCCAAGTGAAATACAAATGTACACAATAAAAAAGAATTTACAATAGCTAATTCAGAGAGAGAGAGAGAAGAAGATAAAAAAACAAGTCAAAAGGAATTGCATGGTAAGCCACAATATAAAATGGCTACAATTTAAACCACGATTAGGATTGAGGATTGGATAAAATAAAAGTATAATGGGGGTGTGTGTGGTAGGATATTTTCGTTTAGCGTCTCACCATAAATGCCGTAATCGGGAATGATAAATAACATGGAATTACAAATATGCCTTTTAAAACCAAAAACAGAATAAAATAAAAAAAATTCATGTTATAACATACACCTATGTTCTATGTACAGTCTACAATATATTTAACTTAATATTTAAATGGTGACTCAACACCATTCTCTTTTTTTGGTCATTGACAACCTTATTCTAATAAATTGTCGCTTTTGTCTCACAGTCCAAACTACAAAAAAGGCTTAAAAAATATTATATACGTGCACCATAAAAAAGCAAAAAAAAAAATGAGATGACGACCACAGAAAATTAGTACACGACAAAAGAGAGAGAGATTTGAATCGTAATGACTTTGAGTATAATAATAATGGTGTAAAATAAAGGAGTATAAAGTGCGAGCCTTTCCTTCATCCACGTCCCCCCATTCAATTGGCATCCCATGCTTTTTGACATGTGACTTAAAGAAAACTTTGATAAGGTGATTACATGTAATTCAGTGGGTTGAGCCCAATTTTTTTTATTTATACTCATTCACTCACTCCATCCCCTAATAACACAGAACAAAAGAAATGGCTCCTTGTATTTAAATGTAATTTTTTTTCTCTCTTTTGAATATAAACTGTCCATGCCTTTGACATAACAAAAAAAAATAAACCCATCCGACTGCCCACTACTCCCCCCTTTCTATTTATTATTCTCTAGTGTGATTCCATCTCTCTCTCTCTTGGTGTGAAGAAAAATAAGGGATAGAAAAATAGGGTTATACAAAGGCCATTGAAATGGATAAGAAAAATACGAACACGGCAAATAAACATAAACATGAATGTAAGGTAACATGTATACATATGTACATAGTATAAACTTACACGCAATTGCCATCTGTATTTGTTTGCCTCCAGAGACAAAAAAGGAGGAGAGAGAGAGAAAGCACATACATAATGTATAATAGAGACAACTCAAAGTCCGCAGTATGGTATGGTTTATAAAATCCTATGACTAAAAAAAACTCCTTGACTCCCACTCCCACTTTTCTCCGAGTACAATGAAGTACAAGAGAGAAAGAGAGAGAAAGGTGTGTGCTGATTGTTTCCGCCGTGGCAAAGTGAAAATGTATAGTTTCTTGTTGAACATGAACAAGGAGAGAATGAGGAGGACGGGGGAGAGAAAGACAGAGAAACCAGGTAGGTTAGCTTATAATAGGAGGAGCTCGTGTAACGACCAAGCTTTTCTACTTGAATTCAATGTAGAGAGACTTCCTATCTATACTTTAGAGCTATAACTATAAACATAACTATGAGTCTTTCCAACTCAATGCCCTCTTCCTCTCTCTCTCTCTCTTTCTCGCCATGAAAAAAAAGGGAAAATCGACTACTTTTTTTCTGGCTGTACAAAACTCCCCTATATAAACCTGTATAGTGGATAGGTAGGTAGTTGTTCTGAGTTATGACTGTAGAGGATTGCCGTGTGATATAAAGAGTCTAGGAAAACGATAAAAATGCATTTGGAGCCGGAGTCTAGAATCACGCCATGCCATATTCTCCTTAGTGTCCTTAGTGTATATTCGGTGGTGGCTTGTGTGTAGAAGGGAGAAGACAAGAGAATTCTATTCAAAAGGATCCTCCTTTCTATCCATCTCCCCCTCCCCTCCCCTCTCTCTCTAGAATTACAGACAATGGACCTTCTAACCTTTAATATGGTACTAGATTCTCTATTGTCATTGTGTTGATGCCACACACAGAGTGAGAGGAGAGAGAGAGTTGACTGTCTATTTTCTAACTCTATTTGTCTCTATAAGACATTTTCCTCATATAACATTTTACAACTTGCTTCAATATACTGTACATTGTACAACATGTTCATTTCCATTGTGCATACAATCTTGTCAACATTTTCTTATAGGGCATCATGCCCCTTATACAGACGAGGGTTTAATCAAAATACTTGTGAATTTTGTGTACATTTTATAAGAGAGAGGAGGGGAAGGGGGGGGGGTGGTATATAAAGTTGTGGAGGGTGAGAATGAAAATACTTTGGCTTTTGTTCTTCTCCCTGACTAGGCAGCCGAGTAATACACCTTAGCAAGTCATTTATAACACAGGCTTAGGGAGTAATTAGATCATGGAGATATTTGACTGTTTCAAAGGAAACTTGGCGTAAATGCTTTTAAAAGCATTTAAAAGGATTAAGTCGCATTCCCCCTTCATGTTCCCCCTTTCAGACACACACAAGATAAGTCATACAATTAGCAGCTCCAACTCCTCTCTCTCCATCCTCCACCATTTAATTTTCAATTTTTATGGTGGTGCAAGATGAGACACTGTACAGTCTATCTAAAGAGAGGGAGAGAGAGGGGGAGATAATAAAGCCCAAAAAAATAAGAATTTTTTGTTGACACTTTTTATTCTAATTTTGTCTCTCCTTTTCTGAGAATTCATGTCCAAAATAAATGAAGAAAGCCTTTTTTGTGTTTATTTTTCTTTTTAAATTTATATTTTTGAGAAAAATAGTGTACAGTAAAAGGGGAAAAGAGTGTCATGTAGAATATTCTTTGAGTAAATTTGTGGTAAATATTTTAAAGAGTTTAAATCTCTTTTCTCCATTTCTCTCTCCCTTTCTCTTGAAAGGGAAAGTCAAGTATTTAGTAACAAGTCAAAGAAGAAAGAGAAAGTGTGTGTGTGTATATGTATAGAGTGCATGTATAATATAAATGATGAAGAAAATGAGATTAAAATTTCCAGCTCATTCAAATTTTCTAGCTAGCAATAATGAGATACAGATAAAGTGGTAAGAGAGAGAGGGAGAGAGAAAGTGGAGAGTACTGAGAATAGAAAAGGAGAGAGAGAGCGAATATTAGAAAATTGTGCTTGTGCTTTCAACTTGCCTCATAGCTCATCATAGGGTTTGGAGAAGAAAGAAGAAGACATTTGAAGAGTTTTCCTCTTTTACTCTGTACATGTTATATAATGTTGCTCTTCTTCTTCTTGATCCAATTTGACTTTACTTCATGCATGAGAAACTTGACGAAGCATTTCTCCATTTTGAGTCAAAGTCATCTCCAGAATTTTCTTTCTTTTGTATATACTTGTAACAACCTTAAGCAACACTTAATTACGGTTTCCAGCTAAACTTTGTTCCGAGTCAAGTGGAGTGCTATCTCTCTCTCTCCATGTATATATAGAAAACATTATATATTCTATTATTCACCAAGATTAGAATCTCTCTAATATATAAATTATTAGGATTATGCCAAGATTTTCTTTTCACTTGTATCTACAATATATTTTCATCTATACATTTTATACACACATTCTTTTCACTACTATTTATGCATAACTGTATAATACATATATATAACCATAATAAAATATACACAAACTTTAGACTGAATTGATTGCCGTCTACTGCTTATACATGTCATACCTGGCGTTAAATTTAAAAGAGAACAAGTTTCCATACAAAAACCACACACATGTTTAGTGTGGTCAAGTAGAATGAATTCCATCCATGTTCGTTGTGTGTGAATATTCTCTTGTAGTCAAATAATCGCAAAAGGGCCGAGTGAAATGAAGAGGCTAACCATCTTATCCTGAAAGATTTCCTGGATTTTTTTCTGTATGCGCACCCATGGCAATTTTGAAAAAATTCTTTCAGCATACAGATGCATTCACTCATTATTCCAAAAC
>JAQIVZ010001032.1:0-42481 GCA_034700945.1 Arrhopalites spinosus | reverse complement strand
CCCCCCTCCCAATACATTCCCATGCTCCAATAGAGCCCCAGGTCCAGGGGAGGGGGAATAAATAGAGCCCCCGGGGGGTCTAATCGAGGAAATACGGTATGTATACTATAATAATAATTTCTTAAATTAAAGTTAGATGAAATAATTATATACAAATTGAATTTTCTAAGATTAAATTGAGAGGAGGAGACTTAATACACAAGACTTTTTAGTTTATCTTACTTTTAGTTTACGTTATACAATAGATTTTCTTTTGATGACATAACTTTGTTATAAAAAAAGGTCCTGAAATGAGTGAGAGTGGTAGGACAGTAAATCGACAAAGTTTTGACAAAACTAACATCCGTCAGAGAGGACCAGGACCTAATGGTCGTACGTATGCTGAACCAGGAGGAGAGTCTACACTTTTTGCTGATCAGCAGGTTCAAAAAATAACTTTTGACATTCTTTTTTTGTCTAAATTCTAAGAAATTATTAACTCTATTTTTAACCTTTCATCATCATCTCAACTTTAATATAAACTTTCAATATACATTTTAATTAGTTAAAAATAAAAAAAATCATTTTATGAATACCAATATAAGATAAAAAGTAGTGTGTGGGTGTCGAGTTTAATTTAATGACAACATTGTCTCTTTTCCTCTTTTCCCTTTTCTTTAATGCTGCCTTGCTAACCCAAACAAAACTTGGATATTTTCATCTGGGATTTAAATCTTATTCTGTGATTAAATTATACACACAAAAAAGCCTGGAGTGTCAGTACCCATATCAGTATCAGAAGGGTTAGAGCCCACAATTATAACACATAGTCCGAAAAATTTCGTTGGTGCTTCTTCTTCTTGCGGACGTTTGAGACCGCAACTCTTTAATATTTTCTCCTTTGATTTTCATGTGGCTTGGGTAAGGAAATAAATATTGAGAATTTAAGCCCCGTTTAGACTCGACGTGAAAGGGGACGTGAACGTGAAAGTGAAACGTTTTCACGTTACATTAACGTGAATTGGACGTCAAAACGTTTCACTTTCACGTTCACGTCCCCTTTCACTTCGAGTCTAAACGGGCCTTCACTTTCTCTCTCTTTCTCTCTCAAAAAAAAACATTTGCAATTTTAAAAAAAAGAATCTCTCACCTTTATCTTTCCTATTTCTATGCTTTTCTTTGTATGTACTTTTATTTTGTTTTGTCAAACTTTATCTATCTGAGACTGTGTGTGTTAGTTTACTGATTGATGAATGAAAACGTGCTTACGAATTTTAGTTTTCAATTTGAGTCACAATTTTAGCTTGATTAGTTTTTCTTTTTCTTCTCATCCATGAAAAGAAGGATGAGAATATTGATTTTGATCTTTTACCTTACACTCTTTTTTTCTCCAAGAAACCACCTCTCATCCTTATTTGTGTGCTTTACTATACGTGTATTAATATTATTCTAAAAAGCCTCACCGTATGTATATGAGTGTAGTAGTTCTCCAATGTAATAATTTAAAAGCTAACTTTCTCATCTCAAGTCTATAAAATAAACTTATTTTATGTTGGTGTGTAGCACTAGAGACTCTAGTCTAGAGTCTGCATAAAGTTGAATGTATCTAGAAAGTTTGCCTATATTTTTCATGGTTTGTTTGTACGTGTGTCTTTGCATGGGATGACGAGACTAAAAATAATTTTTGTACATGTACATACAATTTTTTCCCTTTAATTCATTGACTATCATTTCTCTATTTAAAATGTTAATGGCTTTATTACTGTATTCTATTAGATTTTCATTTATTTTATAATGAAATTGTTTCACTAAATAAATATTTTTTCCTTGTTGTGTCTGCTAACAAATTTTTAAACTAAATCTAAAATCCTTTTCTTGCTTGAACTCAATTGACCCTATTTCTCATCTTACAGAAATATAACTTTAATCATTTTTAATATAATACTGAAATACAATATCCTTCACTCATTTTACCAACAGAAAAATTAAACTAAGTTAAATAGTTGTGTAATATTTAGAGGCATGAGAATAATAATCTTTTACTAGTCTCTTTGTATTTGAAAATTAAAATATAAAAAAGCATGATTTTGGAATGACAAAACATTTATTGTAATGCATGCATGTATAAAATGCACATTCGTTATGAAACTCGGATTGAAATAGCTCTGCTGTAAAATTCAAAATAATAGTCTTTTGGATTTTGTAAAGCTATTTTTTTGTTACGTATTTATTCGTTGATATATTCAAGAGAGAGAGACATGTCGTAAACAATTCTTTTTGGGGGGAATACCATTTTGTTAAAAGATTTGTGATTTTAAAATTAAAAAAATAGGTAACATGGCCACTGTCAAAACTCCTCACTTCCTCTGACTCGACAGTCAAGGAAATGGAAATGTTGGATAGAGATGAGGAGAAAGGAAATCAATTGCTTTTTGAAGCCAATTCAAAACATTGGAAGTACGATGAAGATGATAAGGAGAATGAGGATGGGGAAGGGAATGAAAAAGAAAATATGATCGACGATGATGTACTGTGGCATGCAAATTGTCAGAGTGAAACTGACATGGAGAATAGCATGACATCCACAACATCAATGAAGAGAAAAAAAATGTGTGCCAATGCTCATGATGACACAAAAGTCTTCAGTAAAACTTCATGGAAAGTTGGTAACTGGAGTGACTGCTCAGACTCTAGATGCTTTACCTGGAATACGTGTAAGTAACTGGATCATCAAATTATTTAAATCAACAACAAAAAAAAATTCTATTACATGAGTACTAGAATTAAATGCCCAAGATTTATTTGTTGTGTCTAATATTTTATAGCAATGAAATTTCGAGAAGTGACATGCCATTTCTCTAATGGAACAAGTACTTTGAGTCACCATTGTAATGATACAATACAACCGGTAATAATAAATAAACTAACTTTAAATGTATTTTAATGAATTTATTTTTTAATGCAGAGATTAAAACCCCTTACTATTTTATCCTTTTTTTAGGACGTTGAACAAGAGTGCTATAATAAACTATGTATAGGAATGTGGCGAGTAGAGCCATGGAGTTCGGTAAGCAATCACTACAGACTATACTGGAATTCTGGATTAATGATGAAATAATCCAAAATGTTTAACTAATTGAAATATCTCCTTTGTTTTTTTAGTGTAAAGCTCGATGTAATTCTATCGGTCTGAAGACAAGAATTCTGAAATGTGTTTGGCATGGGAGTCTAGAACCAGCAGGCAATGCATGCCGTTCCTTAGAACGTCCCATAAATAGGGTACCTTGCTGGGCACGTTGTTGGGCACCGGATAAATTCATGGGGGGAAGGTCAATAAGAAATAGAAGAGGTAAAATGTGAGAAAATCTTTTTTTGATAATTTTAGTACATTCTATGATTATGATTTCCCCAAAGAAATTAACTTGTCCTCCAAAAATTACAAAAGGAGAAAGGGTAGAGAGATGGGGTCAACTGCACACACAAGTATTCAAATATTAAAAACGTTGAAAAAGTTTATGAGTCTCCATAAATTAATTTGTTCATTGTCAAATATTTATGAATTTATGTAAGTACAGCACTGGCCAACATAAATTAGACATACACATTCTTCTATGCAATATGACACATCCCATTCGTTTTCCCACTCAACTGTAATCTGATCATGAAACATGCAAAAATTAACACATTAACACTATGTGAAACAGAACAAATACATGCAAATCATTCTTGTTTTATGTCCAAGGCCTACATTTCTCAAAAGTCATAATAGTCAGTGTAAATTAGGCATGTAGTTAAATATACATATATGTACATGTACTATATTCATGTCCTGTTTTGACCCTTTCTATATTGTTAAAATACAATGTATATTTACGATGACTAGAATGTACGCTACATATTTAAAGGGACATGGTAGGCTATTTATATAAATAGTCGAAGCCCTCGAGGGACATTCATGATGTTGTCAAATCCCAAGGCGAGGTTAAAAATAGATGTGTTCATATTGTGAAATAAATCTTTTTCCAGATTATTTCACTCAAAATATCCGTAAAAAGAATGTATGACTCTGAATAAAGGTATCTGTAGGAAATATGATGGGAAATGAAGAGAATCATAATACTTACCAGGAGTTTTCTTATATTTCGATGATGAAGGAAGGAATTTCCTTCAAAGACTTTGTCCATTGAATTACTGACTACAATAAGAAAAAAAGAGCAAGAAACCATAAAATCATATATAAAAAAACAATTTTAAATTGGACAAAAGAACCAAGAAAGATGAGTTATTTAATGAATAAAATGTTAGCAAAAAATGATTTTATTGTTGTTTATCACATTTCTGTGACTACCCTGTATACATACTCATTACTCGTATTGTATACATACTACCTACAACTAATTAATAGAAGCTATAATTAGTTATTATTCCACTAAGAAGAAAATAATCCCAAATCAAAACCTAATTAAAAGAATCATATTTAATTGGCATACCTAATCTGTTAGTCTATTTTTAATCTATTGTTAAAAACAATTTCACTCCTTATTGTATGAAAAATCTTAGGACTAAAATTATAATTGATTGTTTTTTGGCTTTTACAATATTTCTTTACAGTCGAAAATTGCAAGGACCGAAGTCAACAGTGTTCAGCGATTCGTATGTTTAACTTATGTCGAGTGACACTATATCAGTTTCATTGCTGTGAGTCATGTTTCTACAATAAATATGGACTAATGACTAGATTTAAGAAAAAAATTCCAGAAGAGGAGTAGCCCCTACTCTTTTAAATCTAAATAAATGATAACAACAAGAGAAAAAAAAAACAACCGGAACCCGATCGACATTTCAACGTTTAGAACTTTAGAATAATAATAATATAAAACTATTATTATCTAACTATAAGACTATTATTGTACACATATTAATATATATAACTATGATTTTTTTTCCTCTCTCATTATTTATAATTCCATGTGTTCAATTTTGTCTCAAACCAATATTTACCTAAACTACTTTAACGTAGTGTTTTATTAACTATGTTTCGTCTCAAAAGAAAAAGACTTATCATTATTGTTGTCTAGTTTTTATATGATTCTAATAACAAATGTATTAATTTCAGTTAATTGACATAATTGTTGATACTACACTCTACGCTCATTAATTATTACATGCTTATGCGTGGACGAGGCTGATGACTTAAAAAAAGTGTTTTTTATGTACTTTAAAGTACTAGTTATTTATACCATTACCCCTATGAATATATCTTTGGTTTTTTTGATGATTCTTTGTCTCCTTTGTGAACAAAGTTTTTTGCTTAAAATTATTAATTTATGTTTTACTATTTTTTTACCTATTATGACTAATATATTTTTAAGTTTTTTCTATATAAAGGAAAAGATTTTTGTAAAAATATTTCAGAAGTTTCAGAACCTTTGCTGAGTGTCAAAAAAAAAGAAAAGAAAAAATACGGAAGAATACCTAATATTAAAAAAAGTATAAAATAATAATAATAAACTACGATTATTATAATGAAAATTAAATTTCTTGTTGTATCTAATTGATTAAGTATATACTATACAAAAAAAATACGAAATATACTTCCATTTTGATTACAGATAAATTTATAAGAACAATAATAATAACATATATTAAACTAAATTGTTAATGTGTTGTAAGTTATAATAATCTAAAAAATACCAATAACTTTATAATAATAATAGAAAATTATGAGAGAAGAATGTAACTTTCACTCTAAGAAAAAAAAATGTTTAAAAAGAATACACAAATAAGGCGTATAAAGTACTTATGTTAGTTACAAAATCTACAAAAGTGTTTAAGTTGATCATACTAGTAAGAACAAAAAAAACTGATATATGAATAATCCTACCTCTTATGTAACTTATGTATATTATATAAAATTCCAAAATTTTTCCTTTTTTTTGCTTTCCCTATGTTCTTAAACTACAGGGCCATCCAAACTAATAACAAATGTATAAAAAGTACATTCTTTTAGTTATTTAGTTTGAAATTAAAAATTTAAGAGGTATCGTGCTATACAGATACTTTTATCAAAATCGTACAATGATAATGTGAATGACGTCTAATCTAGAATAAAAAGAATATAAATTTTATACAAAAAAAAACAAATCTCCATGTTACTTAATATTTATTATCAATGTATCCTGAGTACATCATCCTCCCCCTCAATTCAAAGGCTACGTGTCGACTATTTTAATGAGTCATACGACTATGACTGATGATTGTTTAGTTAATTTGATTAAACAAACTGAATTGCATCACTAAAAGACAGCATTAAAATAGTTATCGTCTAAAAAATAATTAATTATTATTTTATCGAGTTCCTACAATTTATTTTGCATTTTCTCTAAAATCTCATAGAATGTAAAGTCTACATTTATAGGAATGTTAATGAAATCAACAAAAAAAAAAAACAAAAAAAATAAAATAAAAAAAATAGGAAAAAACAAGAGCTATAGAGAAGAAGGTATTTTTACTTGTTTATTCATTTGATGATAACTTTATACTTCATAGGTCAATTTTATTGAAAAACATGATTTCAAATTAGTTGTTAAACATTGGACTTATATTATACAGCAAAGTGAAAAGTTGAACTGGCTGTTTTTTTTAACTTTATTTTATTTTTAATATAATATTATTTAATAATAATCATAACTAACGCCTTGATTACCACACATATAATTATAACATTACGATCATACGCTAGGTTTTCAACAACACAGGGTATCAGAATCAGATTTTTTATACATACTATTTACACGAAAGTCAAAGAAAGTACCGTTAGCTTACTATTCTTATTATTTTATGTCACTAGTCGATCTTCTTGCTTAAATTAATTAAAAGGTCATTATCAGCTTCTTTTTGAACATTTGATAACCTTTTTTTTGGGATGTTTTTCAATCATCATATCATTATTTTATCGAATAAAGTTTTTTTTTCCTCTAAGTTTAACATGTACATTACACTTACTTCTCAGTTTCTTTTATTTTTTTAACATGTTGCTTGTAAAAACGCTAATTTTAGTGTGACACTTACAGTAAATTGTTAAGAGTTGGAGTAGTTGTTGTTGTTGTGATCCTTTCTTTTTTTTTTTAGATCTTGTACCTATGCTGTTATATTCGGGGTAGATTTCTTATATATGACCAGTCGTCGACTCAACTACATTCGACGGTAGGGATGATAACCTGATGCTTGTCCAGGAGCTGAGTAGCTTCCCCCACGTTGAGGTCCTGGTCCTCCATAACTTCCTGCTGCAGTGGCTTCCGCTGTTCCATAGCCTGAAGCTGTTCCCGTTCCAGCTGTAAGCAACAAAGCCCAAAGCGTTCAATCATCATTAGTCATTGTCTCCAGCGAAACTAGTCTCTATGAAGAACTAATGTTTATGGTGAATTCTCTTAAAATAAACATGTATACATATATACTAGTATATATCAGTACAGAGTTATTATTATTACTTTACTATCAATTAAATTAATAATAATAATATAAATAGTAATAAATAAATATGTATAACGGATTACAGGACCACTTGAGGAATTCCCAAATGAATTCAAGGTATTTGGAAGGAGAGGGGTTGTAAAGGTTTGTTCATGGTCAAAAGAAATATTTAACTACAATTTTTGTATTATTATGATCAAGGATATAAGTAGTTAGTCCGTTTTTGCACTCTATTGTCTAATTTTTGTACAATTTTTTTAACATATTAAAAAATTGTTTGTTCATCCTGATTAAGAGGGAATCAGAATTGCTCAAACACTATGAATTCATTTGGGAATGTCCCATTATGCCATGCATTCATTCCTTACAAATAATAGTATATATATATTATAAGAACTTCACACTACTTGTAATAAGGCCACAACAAATACTATGATAATTAAATTATTGATCATATTATAGACCAAAAGTACAGAGATCAGCAACAAAAAGGCACTAAACCATTTGCGAACCAAAAAAAAAGAAGAGAGCAAGAAATCATACCCTGTAAATGTAAAAACTATGAACACTAATAGAACTATAAACAATAAGTCCACGAATACAGCTTTACAGTACACAACATTACATTTTACTATTTTCGGCATTGTGCAAAAACGATATATAGCTTATTTGTGTTTCCATGTAATCTCTTTTTTTTGTCTCAGGCATCAAAGAAGAAAGGAAGACCATGAACCATTAAAAGAAGGGAAATTAATACAACTGGTTATTGCAACTAGTACAGTAATGCAGGTAAACAGCTGAGCCAAGTTTTATTTTCATAAAAAAACGAAACTAATTGTCAGCAGTTGACACCAGAATAATAATCAAAGAATACAACATTACTTTTTAAAAAATTATACAAAGGCAAAACTCATAAAAGAGTTAGTTGAAGTTGTTTTGGAAGTTGAAATAGCAGAAGAAATGTCAATTGTCAGAAATCAACTCATATTTTTTAAGAGAATAAAAAAAACAGAAGAGATATATAATGCAATAAAATAAAAAGATGTCGAAATAACATATAATTAACGGATTTGATTTAGGAATTGAAGTGATGAGGAATTATAAGGTTGTATTTGAGGGAACGGAGATGATATGGATTGTGATGTGACACTATGAGTCTGACCGTAAGCACGAGAAGGTCCGTAGGCACCAGAGGTGGTGTCTTGAGGTGGCTGAGTGTACCCCGCCGATGAACCGTATTGTGGTTGAGGAGTGGAGTAAGGATAATTGGAAGCAGGAGGCTTTTGAGGTGTCGGGGCAGCAGTCGCGCCTGCAGTCGGAGTAGCTCCTTGACGACCATACATGTCAGTAGCCCCTTGTGGGGTCGTCCCACCGCCTCCACCACTCTGACCATTTTGACCCATTGTGTAGTTCCAATTAGTAGCTCCATAACTATTCTGCGGGGTTGTACCTGCAGTACCGATTATTTCGATTGCTTACTCTCTTACTTTTTTTATATTAGAAAAAAATTCTTAATGTTTTCTTTTTTTATGTGATGCCGTCTCAAGTATCAAATTGAAAGTATTCAATTGACTTGTGCCAAACACATTGATTATTTCGCGTATTGAAAAAAAACGGGACGACACCTAGGACATCATCATGCTTCATGTAATGTATGACTTACCCAGTGAATCCAAAACACCTTAAAATGATTAGACTAAAATTAATATTATTCTGGAACCATATTTGCAGACGGGCAACATAATCTATAGAATATCTAATCTATATATAGAGGGACGTATAGTAACCATATTTAAAATACTGTGTATCCATTAACTTATATCTATACTTACATCTATCTAAATTGTATCTATATTTAACGAAAAAAACTTAAAACCGAATCATAATCAACTATCCTCAAGATTTTAAAAGTTCTATAAAAAAAATGAGAAAAGAAATTCTACACAGTGTACACACAAAAAACTTAAGACTTGATCTAGGTATACATAATATAAATATAACTAGAGAGAATTCTTACTTTCCTTGTGCATGATATTGTATACATAATACGTATTAATTCTATTCATAATACTATGTGCTATTTTTTTTTCTTCAAAAAAATCTTATGAATAAAAGTATTTATGTGCATTTTATACTACCACTACTGTGAGTATAGCATTCTTATTTGACCAAAAAAAATGTCAACAAGAACAACAAAAGGACTGACGGAATGCTGAGTAGAAAGAAAAATCACATCTTTGTGTATTTCACAAAGACTCTGTTGTCATCATCAAGTACAATAATATATAATCATCATCATCATTTTTTTTAAATGAGAGAGAGAGAGAAAAAAATAAATAAAATTGTGTCATGTGATATGCACAATGTATTTCGTTTCGTCAAGAGTAATTTCAAAGAGAGTTGAATTGAACAAATTGGAATCGGAGGAGTGCATTTGTAAAGGAGAGGGATCACAATGTCATAATATTTTATATTTGTATTAAAAAGTAGTTTTGGAGACAACTAAATGCTAATATTTGTCAGATAAAAGTTTCAAAACACCTGATCCCTGATGACTAGCTTCTTGCTGACACATTCCGTCAGTACTCTCTCACAGTATTTATACAAGATATATAATACTATAAATATATAATATACAAAAACTCAATACTCAAGAAAATCATACATATAAATAGTAATAATAATAATCATAATAATAATAATAACTACTGAATACTGCTAATGTAGATGTGCACCAATGGGAAATTCCAGGTAAAGAAAAAGAATTGAGAATGCAATTATAAATAAATGACAAACTGCTAGACTTCCTCTGAACAAAAAATCCCAAGAACTGGGACCCAACTTTTAATCAAATTTTTCATAAAAATTTCATACGATTCTATACAGTTTACAAATCAATAGTCAATAGTCAGTTACTTTTATCAATCATAATAGCCACTAAAATTGTAGAGAAACAGTCAAATCAGGGATCAAATGTTTTGACGCAATTACCATCAAATATTTTAGTTTTTTTTTTCATTTTCAATTTATCTCTAGAGTTTAACTTGAACAGCTTCAACAGCTTAGAGTGTTATTTAAACACTAAAAAAACTCACTACTGCTAGCTTAAGTAAGACTTTACGTTTTTTTGTTTTGTTTGTTTAAAATAATAGTTAAAAGTTTAAAAGTAGTAGATAGATAGATAGGTAAAATTTATACTTCATGATCGAACTCTTGGGTGAAGTGTATGTGATATCATATCATAATATATTATAGTATTATACTCGATTTGTCTGGACTGATCGCCTCTATCAGTGCATGAGGTTAAGAACAGAAGAAGACAAACATTTTTTTTCCTTTCTCTCTTTCTTTCCTCTCTCCTATCTTTTTTTTAGTTGTACCTACTAGAATTACTGTACAGAGAAGTAGTGGCCCGCTCACCATATCCGTAGCTTTGTTGAGGTGTCGTTCCATAGCTGCCCCATTGCGGCATTTGTTGTCCTTGTGCTGCTTGTGCAGCACCCCAACCTTGGTAACTCTGACCACCTCCAGGGTTGGCATATCCTTGTGGTGGGTATCCACTCTGTTGAGGAGGGGTACCCCAGCCTTGGTAGCCAGCTTGCATCATTCCTCCAGGAGGACCCATGTGTCCCATAGGATTCCCCATCTGTGCCATATGGTTTCCCATGCCGCCCTTTAGAAATCCGACATTTCATAGTGCTCTAAGCCTCAATTGTTTTCCAAGTTTTAAATAAAAGTAAAAAAAAAAATGTGCAAAAAAAAGAAAATGGGAAAAAATGAAAAATGACAATTGACCATTAAATTTTTTAGTTCCTAAAGGTCATTTGATTTTAAATTATTTTTTTTTTGATAAAAAAACCCTTTCCCTTCCCTCATAATCAAAATAAAAATCATATGAATAAACCGAAAACCAAGGAAAACGCATGAAACTAAAGAGCTCTCATAGATATATGAGAAAAGATATTGATGTATTAAAATTTGGTTGTTCAAAAAACTAACCATGGCTCCCCATCCGGACTGTCTTCCCATTCCACCACCTCGTCCATCTCTAGGTTCAGCCCTCTTGATCTCAACCTATATATAAATTGTTTAGAGTAATTAGCAAAAAACATTGTCAAGTATTGCTCACTATTGTATCCTCTGCTCTAACCTTAACATTAATTTAACTCTATAACGAGCACTAAATTAATGATAAGGCTATCTTGTCACATACAATAAAAAAAAAGAAAGAGAAATAATAATAATAATGAGAGCAATAACGAATAAATAGTAAAATACACTATTTTATGAAATTTAATAATAACAAAATAAATTATCATCGTCATCGCTAACCAATCTTACATTAAGGCCTTAACTAGACGAAATTCTTAAAAAAGAGCTGATATATAAAACTATTAAACGGGCCATACATAAAACAACTGTATTATTGTAGGTAATAATAGGTATGTTTAAGTACCTAGTAATATTTTAAAATCGCTTACTACGTAGATTTTAATTACGTGAGGGACTAAATAAATAAATAATTAATAATAATTAAATATTATTATTAGATTATTTACAGACTCGTGAGTACCGGACAAGAACGCGAGCGAGTATCTTTGTATAGTTTCTTTTGTCTCTTTTTGTGTGTGACTTACTTACTACTAAAGGAGGAAACTGGACAGTAGTAATAATTTAATCATAATAATAATATAGTAGTAGTGGTGGTAATAATAATAATAATCTAATGATAATAATAAGAATAACTTTTTTCGTTTTTTTACTTTGATTTCAGTTGCTGGAGTATAAGGCCTCAATCGTAAAATTATTGGTATGATGAGTGTGATACATTTTACTTTTTTTTCGAAGATACAAGATAGGAGAAAAGGTTTGTGAAAGAGGGGTACTTAGCCCGTGCAAATTGCAATACCTGCTTCCCATTTAGGTGGACATAGTGGTCAGCAACTAATCTTTCCACGGGTTCGTCGCTCTCAAATGAAACAAATCCAAACCCTGACGAGCCAACAGCATAATAATAAACATATATACACATATTTAAAAATTAAATATACACAAGTCAACCAAACAGGATTTAAAAAACGTCACTGTATATTACTTACATAAGAACATATACTTAGCACGTATATCATATTTTTTAAAAATATATATAAAAAACTTGTCACTCAAAAAGAGTCAAGTTCTTTTTTGTTTATTACATATATTATATGTCCTGTCAGTGACCCGAGTTGACATATCTTAAGACAATTTCTTATACTCTAGTCTTGTCCAAAGTATTAGTCATTAATTTTAAATAATATATATATATTATTATAATATAATATATGTATGTAAAATTTTTTGTATATACTTTATATATATATAAAATCTTTTTTTGTCTTTTTGTTATTGGAAAAAAAGATACACCGCATATTCTCTCTAAAGATAGCCCCCGCAGGATTTAGCCCATTTGAGTACGTTAACGTACATAAGGCTAAAAAAAATTCATTTTTATTTTTTTTAAAAGATTTTAGCCGGGGCTACCATTAGAAGATATACGGCATATTTACGAAATATATATAATAATAATATATATATATAAAATAAATATACGTAACGTATATAATATAATTTCTTTTTTAAAAAAAAACTTGCAAAAAAGATGTATATTTTTGAAAAAAATATATATTAAATGTGTTGTGCTAAAATGAACTTTTCAGACTAACCTCGAGTTCTACGGCGTTCCTGGTCATACATGATAACAACTTCGACGACTTTGCCGTATCGATCAAAGAATGTTCGGAGATCAGTTTCAGTGACATTAGGTGGCAAACCTCCAAGAAATACTTTGGGTACATTTGTACCTCTTCTTGGCTTTTGGAGAGTGCGGGGATTACATGGTTTGGGGTCAATCTATGAAGAAATAAAAAAAATCATTATTGTTATTAATTTGAAGTTATTTACAAAGGCCAATGAAGGCTTGCTTTTTTTGGTAAAGCATTTTTTAATTTCAAAACATAAATAAATAAAACTTACAGTGCGTCCATCAAGTTGATGTGGTCCACTACTTAGAACTGCATCTACATTTGCGGGGTCGCTAAAGGTGACGAATCCAAATCCTCTTGATCTGCCAGATTCAGGATTTTTCATCACAACGGCGTCCACCACCTCACCAAATCTACTAAAATAACGCTGAAGTCCATCAATTGTAGTTTCCCAGCTAAGACCGCCAATAAATAATTTTCTGTATCAAAAGGGGAAAAGAATACAATTATCATCAGCATCATCAAAATACATGTACAAAAAAAACACATAGCCGACGCAGCCAACCCATTGTACATGTATACTTGTACAAATATTAGTCAAACTACTTTTAAAAATACTTGTACATGATAATAAAAATTGTACACAGGTCATTGTAAAAATAATTTCGTCCCACGAATTATTTTCATGCAAAATAAATGACAACAAGAGAATGAAATGGAAAAATAAAATAAAAAAAAAGACAAAAATACAAGACTCACCCGCGCTCGTCGGGTTCTCCGTCCTTCTTCATTATGTCTTGATTTTTGTTAACACCGCCGGTAAGATTGGCCCCAGCAGTGCAGTCGATGATCACGTTCGACCCTATTTTGGAATGTTGTCTAAAACCTACCCGCGGGTTGAGTTGCGAAGGAATCTTGAAAGCTTAATATGACAGGCCAGGCCACCGGTATCTCTGTAATGGCGGAGGACTTTTGGCTTCGGTTTTCTGACTGTTCGACTGGTGGGAGATTTTCCGTCCGCGGCGCGAGCCTTCGAAAAAAATACAATTTTTTCTCCAGTCTCCTCCTATCACAGCCACCCGGCCAGTTCGAAAAAAACATGCGATTTTTGTTGTTTTTTTGTTGTTTTCTTTTGGACTCGAAATGAGGGTTGTGTGAGTTCCTGTCAGAATGTCGACTCCCGTCCAGAGAAATCGAGAAAAGTTTGCATTCAAATTGTAAGTCATTTAATTTATTTGTCATATTTTAATTTTCAAAGATGGGCAATGTATTTTAGACTATTGTTTTGACAGGTACGGTCTTGAGGATGACGAACAAATTCTGGCCATTTTCACTAGGACTTGTTATTGGACTGGGACTCTCGATGATATTAAGATTTTTATCAAGTCAACAGGGACAGGAATGTGGGGGGAGTAGCACCCTTGACCCAAATTATGATGACAGTCAGTCCTCCTCTTCCACTAGTTCCATGCTCAACAACAGAATTGACTTGTCATCGTCAAATAAGCTTTATCCTGGACAAATTGAGAGTTTGGATGAGTTACTCTCTGATAATTTTGACACTAGTCATGTCATGAATGAACCCTCTCCTTTTACCATGAATGACAAGAAGTCCTTCATCAAACTAACACAGTTACTACTCATTGGAGTCATGACGGCACAAAAATATCTGAATAGCAGAGCAGTCGGAGTTTTCAATACTTGGGCTCAGGATGTTTCTGGACAAGTCATATTTTTTATTGGTGGTGGTTCCAAGACTCTCAACCATACAAGGACAATACATCCAAATAATTTTACTCTTGTATCCCTTGCTGGTGTTGATGACTACTCATATCCACCTCAAAAGAAATCCTTCCTAATGCTCAAGTACGTTGACATTGTCACACTAACATTTATTTTATTTATTCGAGTAGTGATGCTTTAAAATAAACCGTTACCTTGTTACTTACCTTGTTACTTTGTATAGGTACATGTATGACAATTATGGAGATACTTATGAATGGTTCATGCGAGCAGATGATGATGTCTATATCAAAGCAAACAAATTGGCTGAATTTCTACGTTCCATCAATAGTCGTCATTTATATTTTATTGGTCAAGCTGGGAAAGGGAATCAAGCTGAAAAGGGAACTCTCAATCTTGCCCATAACGAAAACTTTGTAGGTCTTTCCTTTCTTTTTTTATAAATAAATTATAATTTTCAAGACTTGATTTATTTTAATTCTTTGTATATTACAGTGTATGGGTGGCCCTGGAATCATTTTTAGTCGGGCTGCCATGAATAAAGTAGCTCCAAATGTTCACCAATGCCTTCAAGACATGTATTCTACACATGAAGATGTTGAAATTGGTCGATGTGTTCAAAGATTTGCTGGAATTTCTTGTACTTGGGCCTATGAAGTAAGTGAACCAGTTTCTTAAAAAGAATAAATTTAAATTTATAATGTATGACTCATAAAATGACTTACTCGTAGATGCAATCCATATTCTATCACAATTCAAGTGGGGATGAAGCATTTACGTATAATTTGAATCAACGGGAAGTTCATCGTGGCATCACTCTACATCCTGTCAAAGACTACCATCACATGTATAGACTACACTCATACATTCAGGTAAGCAAAAATTGATTACGTGTCATAAATTGATTATGTACAAATGACAATTTACTATAGACTGAATTTTTTGGGATATACTAGGAATTAGAAATCCAAGAACTTCTCTACGAGTCTATTGTGATACAGAGGGATTTGTTGTCTCTATCATCAAAAAATATGACCAATTTAAAGGAAAGTGTTCGAGAATTCAAATCTAACAAAATGACACAGGCCATGAACATGGATTTAACTCTAAATGTGGACAGAATACTTGAACATATTAATGTCTATGGTATGCATTTATCACTCGATTTGTGCTTTAATAATTTACTGTAATCACATGTGAATTATATTATGTCAACTTTCTACATAGGGATTCAACCTTCATTAAACAAATATCAACCCAGGAATGAAAGTCATATTCTTGCATGGGATTTTCTTGGTAAAGGAGTATTTTCGGGGGACTCCGTCAATCCTAAACAAAAAATTGCTGGAACTTTGAAGGAATCTTTAGAAGATGTAGTTCATGATGTACGTATCATAACTTTATCTAACTATGGTCTGGAACATTTTGTCTACTGAAAAGATGTTTTGCTTTTTTCGTGTAGCTACAATTAAGACAACTAATATTTTTTAAATTTAAATTTATAATTTGATAGATGATGGACGTCATTAGCGGATTTTCTCGAGTACGAGGGCGAATAATTGATTTTAACAAAATTCTTTGGGGATACTATCGTCTAAATCCAATGTATGGGGAAGATTACGTACTCGACTTACTCATGACCTATAAAAAATATCGTGGCAGAAAAATGACAGTCCCTGTTCGTCGTCACATGTACATTCAACGTCCGTTTGCTCCTCTTCAATTACGGCTCAGTGATTCATCATCAGAATCCAATGACAAGAAAAATCATTTGAACAATCTTGACAAGAATTTGGTCATGATACTTCCCTTATCTGGTAGACATGAAGCCTTTTCAAGATTTTTGCAAAGTTTCAAAGACACTTGTTCTACATGGAAGTCAACAGGCTCATTCAGACTTCAATTAGTCATCGTTTACTTTCCATCCCATGTGTCAAATGATGATTTTTCTTCCCTCGTCCATAGTTTTCATGAACAAACAATACCTTGGTCATTTTGTAGAATTAAAGTAATTCAAGTTGATGGAGAATTTTCTAGAAGTATTGCTCTTGAAACTGGTATATCTACATGTCAGGACAATGATCTACTATTCCTCATTGATGTTGACATTAAATTCTCTCCAGCAACCCTTCAACGTGTCATTCTCAATACAGTTCAAGGCTCTCGAGTGTATTTCCCAATTGTATTTAGTCAATTCAATCCAAATCTTTACAATGAAGTGAATGATGAAAATAATAATGACAACATCATTTCCAACGAAATGGGATATTGGCGTGAGTATGGATTTGGGATTGCTGCTTTTTACAAATCTGATTTTCGTCGTGTTACTGGTTTTGATACTTCTATTCATGGATGGGGTAAAGAGGATGTAGCTCTGTATGAAGAATTTATTTCCCATACCAACTTGACAATCTTTCGTGCTCCTGACCCCGAACTCATACACATTTATCATAATGTCAATTGTGATGATCACCTATCAGCTGCTCAGTATGAAATGTGTCTAGGAACGCAAGCAAATACACTAGGCAGTGTCAAGACTTTGATGAATTATATTTTTAAACATCGCCCAGGTAGTCATGTCTCTCGATTTGTACAACTTGCTGCAGCTTCTACCTGATCATGCCAAGCTTGAAATTTTTATCCTTCATTGGGGAACTCGATGTATCCCACAATGTATGTGCCTTCATTAAATACAATCAATTATCATATTTACCATGATTGATCTGATAATCAAACAAACAAACGTACCACGTATTGTAGTTTGTATTTGAACCTAAAGTCTGCAATCGTACTTAATTTGAGTCAGTGTGACATTTTAATAATTTTATGTGATCGAGCTTTTTTATAATTTATTACGTTCCTATTTTTTTCTACTTTTTTTATTTTGTGTGGCCATAAAAAAAGAGCTGTAAATACTGCTGTGATCCTTACTGTTACGTGCCAAACATGATGTGTAGTTTTTAATTGACTATACTTTTGTTGTTAATTGTGCTTATTTTGCGCTTTTATTTTCTTTCTTAAGTTGAGAATCTCAAGGATGAGTTATAATTTAAATTTGTTATTATTTGTTCAGCATTTATGAATCTTCAAACCCAACGTAATCTCTAGTTCAAGCCTATTGAACTCATTTACATAAATTTTTTTTAATTTCTATAGTTAAATTTTTTAACTTATAGTACTTGTGCCAAAGCAATTTCTTTTTTTTACTATTTTTAAGTACCTACATTAGTTTCGCTATTATGTTTGTGGTCAGATGAAAATTTTATTCTTCGACAACAAAGTGATAAAAAATTGTCATTAATTTTTTTTGGACTCATTTTATTTACCATATGAAAATGAAATCATGATTGGCCAATAAAAGTTTATAATTATTTAATATTTTTACAATGCAAATAACTTGTGGAAATTCAGAGATAATTCAAATTATTCCTTTTCGTTTTTAAGTCAAGAGTGCATAGATTTGGCAAAGATGAACAAATGAATGGAAAGGACGACAGAAAGACATTAGGTCTTGCATGTTATAAAAAAATTTAAAGTTATGAAATCAAAGATTGATCTCATTACTGTTGCTCATTACTATTGATGTCACCGTGCTCATCCCAATCAAATGGGGAATACCCCATAGGCATGTTCATAATTATAAGCACAAGCCGGAAACAATGTAAAGATGAAAGAATTTCCCAAATGCCAAAGCTGGGGAGGGGGGGAATTTCATTACCTAGTCAATATGTAAATTTTCAGAATTAACAGGAATTTCTAGACGAGTGTCAAGAAAAGGAAGAATGTATGTATATAGCCAAGTGTTGTTACAGCTATGAGTTTCGGAATAAATTCATTTCCTGTTGACAGGATGAGTGGAATGATTACTATTTGCATATTTTCCTTACTAAGAATCTCACGCACACTTGATGCAGTTAAATACAAAATAGAGAAAAAGATGTTGATTAAACTTTAAAATAGTTTCTTTTATGCCTCCTTCCTTGTGGTCAAGTCAAAACTGAATTTTAATTACAAATTACTTGTGTTCATTTTGAAAAGATGATTGAGAGAAAATAAATGAGACAAAAACAAATACATTAGGATTCTTTTTAGTTTCTTATATTATACAAAAACAAATAATTTTTTTTTATTTTCAAAAATAAATGGCTTTGATGGTTGTTGACAGTTATTTTTTTAACACTCATTCATCACAACATGGATAAATGGATAAATACAACCGTGAATCACAACATACAATATTGTGTATTTTTTTCAACTTGCATTCTTAAAATTATAGTGGTAATGAAACAAGTGTTAAAAGGAAGGGGATTCTCAAAGAAAAGAAAAAGTGACAGATTCTGAAGAGAATGTAAGTGGAATGTGTGTACTATACAATATTTTGGAAGAATGTACACACACACACAAGACACTTTTACTTTCTTATATTCACAGCCAAAGGGGGAGGGAAGAAGATGAAGTAGAGTTGCAATAAAATTAAGCAAATTGTACAAAAATTGAGGAAATGTATAAATTTTCTACAAGCTACGAAAGTCTCCTCAAGCGTGTGTTTAAATATAATGTAGAAAAATAAAACTTGTTTTGTACCCAGAGATAGTACAAGTTTGTGTATCTTCTCTCTAGGTCTTTGTGCATTGATTCAAAAAATGGGGTTTTTGTGTTATTCTTGTTTCTTTGTATACATCCACCGTCTATCTGTATATCTACCATTGTTTTTTAAAAAAACATGTAGTTTATGCAAAATAGGCAAAAAAGAAGGGGGGAAATTGATTACGCGAAAGGAGAATCATATGGTAATATAACATGTATAATTATTGTCATTATAAATGTATATTACATGTACGTCTCTTCATGTGTATCATAGGATAAGGGCATTAAGAGTGCGTGTGTGTATATGTAATGAGATTGTGTGTAGTTAAATTTGTTGTCTACTTCAATACAATGAATGCCTCCTCTCCTCTCTTTGAACATTTACATTGGAACATGTTAATTAGCAAAAATGTGGAGGGAGAAAGACAGGCACACGACAGATGAAAAAAAATATGAAGAAGATTCAAGAAACATTACAAAAGTCATATCCTCTCATCAATTCAAGTGCATATGATTGAATATAAAATGGTTTGCGTATAAAAAAATAATTTGAGATGGACTTTGTTGATGTTGTTGTGCAAGACAGACTGAATTAAGTAACTTTCACACAGTGTACTACCTCACACACACTGTACCTCTATATGGTATACACTAAGGATTGTTGTTGACTCTTTTGACTCTGTCTATTGTTGAATCATAATTTGAGGGAAATTCTTTTTTTTGGAAACTGGTTTTGACTCATCTTTCTTGTATGAATTAGTATATCTTGGCATATAAACACATTCATTGGTGGAGTAGTAGTAATTCGAGATGCGACGTGAGATTCGTATTTTGTAGTAAATCTATTGTCGATTTGAGAATGACATTTTTTCTAGGGGTGAGGGGTTAGGACTTGTTATGGTTAGGATGGGTTAGGGTCGAGTCCATTGATGTAAAGGGTGTTATAATTTATTAGTTTGTGCTTAACCGCTGTATCCACCGGTTGGGGCACCATAATTGGACGATGGTCCTCCACTTCCTTGTTGCTGGAAGTTTGCGACTGTAAAAGAAAAGGGAAAATGAAGGAAATATTGTAGAACACACGTTGCCATGTTCATCTCATCTTTTTATCATGAAAAATTTATCTACAATTACCTAGACGAGCTCGTTGTACTCCCTCAATGACGACATTGTCACCACTGTTACTTGGTGCTCCATATGATGAACTTGGATTAGCAGAGGGTGCTCCATATGATGAACTTGGATTAGCAGAGGGTGCTCCATATGATGAACTTGGGTTAGAAGAGGGTGCACCATATGAACTGCTGGGATTAGCAGAGGGTGAACCATATGAACTGCTTGGTGTGGCTGCAGGAGCACCATAATTTGACGCAGGAGCTGCTCTTGATGGGGCGACAAAGGCATTTGTACCTAAGTTACCTAAATAAAAGGACGTCATTAGAATTGTTGACTATACAGTATATGAAGTGTCTACAGTTCTTTTCATTTTAGTTTGCTATCCTAACTTGTACAGAGCGAAGGTGTACTATGATATAGTGGAAGCCAGGGTACTTAATAATACAATGCAAGTGTCAAAAACACTCATCAAAGTCCAGGCTCTATTATTTTTTGACACCATATTGTTGTTAACGAGAGCGTAACCTACAAAGGGTATACAAATAATTCTTTACCTGGAGCACCATATGATGAACTTGGGTTAGAAGAGGGTGCACCATATGAAGAACTTGGATTAGCAGAGGGTGCACCATATGATGACGAAGGGCTGGAATAACCCCCTTGTGAACCAGCTAAAAAATAATTTCACTTTAATCGTGTGTACGTGTACAATCAATAGTTACATAAACGAACTAATTTCACAAGACAGTGACTAACTATTTTTTGGAAAGGTTGTCACTTCCTATTGACACTACAAAAACTAGTTAGACTGTCCTGTGAAATAGCGCCTGTGTATGATCTTTACGTACCTCCGCTGTTTCCACCACTGTAACCACCTTGATTGCCAGAAGGAGTACCATATGAACTGCTTGGTGTAGCTGCGGGAGCCCCATAGTTACTGCTGGGTCTGGCACTTGGTGAGCCGTATGAACTGCTTGGTGTGGCAGCAGGAGCTCCATATGAACTTGAAAGAGATGAAGAAGGAGCCCCGTAGTTACTGCTTGGTGCGGCTGGACTGCCATAAGACGAACTGGGCTGGGCGGCGGGAGCACCATAGTTGCTGCTGGGTGCAGCTGGACTGCCGTATGAAGAACTGGGCTGGGCGGCGGGTGCCCCGTAGTTACTGCTTGGTGCAGCTGGACTTCTGTAGTTACTGCTGGGTTGAGCAGGAGCTCCATAGTTGCTACTGGGTCTGGCGCTTGGTGCTCCATATGAGCTTGAAGGAGCTGAAGAAGGAGCCCCATATGATGAACTTGGTGCAGCTGGACTGCCATAGGATGAACTGGGCTGAGCGGCGGGAGCCCCATAGTTACTGCTGGGTCTGGCACTTGGTGCGCCGTATGAACTGCTTGGTGTGGCGGCGGGAGCTCCATAGTTACTGCTTGGTGCAGCTGGACTTCCATAATTGCTACTGGGCTGGGCGGCGGGAGCACCATAGTTACTGCTGGGTGCAGCTGGACTTCCATATGAGGAACTGGGCTGGGCGGCGGGTGCCCCATATGAGCTTGATGGAGATGAGGAAGGAGCGCCGTATGATGAACTGGGTGCAGCTGGACTGCCATAATTGCTACTGGGCTGAGCGGTGGGAGCTCCGTAGTTACTGCTGGGTCTGGCACTTGGTGAACCGTATGAGCTGCTTGGTGTGGCGGCGGGAGCCCCATATGAACTTGAAACAGATGAAGAAGGAGCCCCGTAGTTACTGCTTGGTGCTGCTGGAGCACCTATAAATTAAAAAACGTCAATTTATATTTGGTCAAGGGTGCTGGACTCTCATTTTCTTTTTGCAACCTTCCTCCTAGTTGACAATGTTCAAGTGAGTTTTAAAAAAATTAAACCGTTTTATGAAAAATTATAAACTAAGGGGGATGAAATGATACTGAAAGTGAAGCTAGTTTGGATCTTGGTAGTAGATAACTAGCTAATGACCTCAGTATGTGGGAGGACTAAGAATGCTGCTAAAAATTACAAACCATATGATGAAGATGGTCGTTTGGACGATCCACCACCAATTGACAATGTAGCTGACGCTGTGAAAGTTGTTGACGTTGGACGACGGGAACCACCGCTGCTGTAACCTATAATTCCAAAATATAATAACCTTGCAGATCCTGACCTAGACAATTAATTTTGTTTGCCTTTTGTGCATGTTCTATCAAGTTCAAGTCTTGTGCCAGTAGATATGATAAAAGATTCAGATTATAGAAAATTATTGTTGCATTAACTTTAACCAGTGATATCAAAAGGTGCATAAAGAGATTCAATTTTTTACCATAAAGTTTCTTGTACCTTGGTTCGTGATTGTGTACAAATATTACAAAAGAAAAAAATCAAAAAGTAGGAAGTTAACGCTCCTTTTAGTATAAAGATTTGTGGAGAAAAATACGAGTTTCGTACAAAGTTAAAGATTTTTGTATGGAATTCATTTTCACGGGTAAGGTCTATGAATTTATAGAAGTGACATAATAGCCATTTCGATCATACCCTTCATTTTAAAAGTCCAAAAAAACAATAAAAACTAATTTTCACAAAATACAAAGACAGCTTTGAATACAGAACAAAACGTAAAAAGGATAAAAATAATGAAATTTTTGATTTTTCAAGAATCACATGTAACTATTATAATCCAAATGGGTCAGCTTTACACTGGAAAAATGGTTCCATTTATACTTGACGTCCCACGAATATCGCATTTTTTACCAAACCAATTCTTATACTAACGAAAATCGGAAGTTCGTTGGCACCTTAAATAGTGCTATCCACTACAAATGCATAGCTTGTGAGTTTGCAATCTTTTTTATAGTGAAATTTTCCATTATATGTGCTTAATTATAAATCTAAACACAAGCCTTTAAGCAAACGATTTTCAACTTGTCACACTGAGCAACTATTTTCTTATGACTCTCTATCCATTTTCAACTGAGTAAAATGCGAATGAAAATATATTCTTGAAAAGTTTCCTATTGCAAAACAGATATTAGAAACGACCCACATTACCTCCAGTGCTTCCAGAGTATCCTCCTTGAGAACCTGAATTAGAACCAGAGTAACCTCCTGAGATACCAGAGTTAGAACTGGAGTATCCACCTTGGGCACCAGAGTTTGATCCGGAATATCCTCCAGTGGCACCAGAGTTTGATCCGGAGTAACCACCACTAGTTCCAGAGTTTGAACCGGAATATCCTCCAGTGGCACCAGAGTTAGAACCGGAGTATCCACCTTGGGCACCAGAATTTGATCCGGCATATCCTCCAGTGGCACCAGAGTTTGATCCGGAATATCCACCTTGGGCACCAGAATTTGATCCAGAGTATCCACCTTGAGCACCAGAGTTTGATCCGGAATATCCACCTTGAGCACCAGAGCTTGATCCAGAGTAACCACCTGTGGTACCAGAGTTAGAACCGGAATATCCTCCAGTGGCACCCGAGTTTGATCCGGAGTATCCACCACTAGTACCAGAATTTGAACCAGAGTATCCACCTTGGGCACCAGAATTTGATCCGGAGTAACCACCTTGAGCACCAGAGTTTGAACCGGAATATCCTCCACTAGTTCCAGAGTTAGAACCGGAGTAACCACCTTGAGCACCAGAGTTGGAACCGGAATATCCTCCTTGAGCCCCAGAGTTAGAACCGGAATATCCTCCAGTGGCACCAGAGTTAGAACCGGAGTATCCTCCACTAGTACCAGAATTTGAACCGGAGTATCCACCTTGGGCACCAGAATTTGATCCGGCGTAACCACCTTGAGCACCAGAGTTTGATCCAGAGTATCCACCTTGGGCACCAGAATTTGAACCGGAATATCCTCCTTGTCTGCCAGAGTTAGATCCAGAGTAACCTCCACTAGTACCAGAGTTAGAACCGGAGTATCCGCCTTGAGCACCAGAGTTTGATCCAGAGTATCCACCTTGGGCACCAGAGTTAGAACCGGAATATCCTCCTTGAGCACCAGAGTTTGAACCGGCATATCCTCCAGTGGCACCAGAGTTTGATCCAGAGTAACCTCCTTGGGCACCTGAATTTGAGCCAGAGTAACCACCTGTGGTACCAGAGTTTGATCCGGAGTAACCACCTTGTCTGCCTGAGTTTGATCCAGAGTTTCCACCGCTGTAACCTGAGAAAATTAAAAACGCAATTAATAACTTGTTAAAGCAAAGATCATCGCCCACTCAGTTCAACACAAGCACCAATTTTTACAGTCACTTCTAACTTAATTGTAAAGAAATCAGCAAATCAAACCTCCTGTGGCGGGTGCCCCATAATTGCTACTGGGTCTGGCACTTGGTGAACCGTATGAACTGCTTGGTGTGGCAGCGGGTGCCCCATATGAACTTGAAAGAGATGAAGAAGGAGCCCCGTAGTTACTACTGGGTGCAGCTGGACTGCCATAGGATGAACTGGGCTGAGCGGCGGGAGCCCCGTAGTTACTGCTGGGTCTGGCACTTGGTGATCCGTATGAGCTGCTTGGTGTGGCAGCGGGTGCCCCGTAGTTACTGCTTGGTGCAGCTGGACTTCCATAGTTACTGCTGGGTTGAGCAGGAGCGCCATAATTGCTACTGGGTCTGGCGCTTGGTGCTCCATATGAGCTTGAAGGAGCTGAAGAAGGAGCCCCGTATGATGAACTTGGTGCAGCTGGACTTCCATAGTTGCTTGACGGTTGGGCAGGAGCTCCATATGATTGACTAGATGAACTGCTTTGACCAGCAATAATTTGAGAAATTTGGTTCAACAAAGCTTGATCAACAACTCCATTTCCAATTTCTCCTTCATTTCCAGAACTTCCTCCGGAACTTCCTCCATAGCCACCACTAGGCACTGGTGGTTCACAAATGACTGTGCCAACTAGAAACGCTAGTAGGAACTGTAACAACAACAAACAGAAACACTTCAACACATGTACTCACAAAATCCAATCGTAAGAATGCAAATAAATAAAAATAAAAACACAACATGCACAAGCTTAATACAAAGGATCACAGGGAAATTTAAAACTCCGTTTTCAAAATTTTCACTTTCACTTGATTCTCCGTCTGTCATTTTGGACAGATTGTAAACAATAAAAAGAACTTCACTTTTTTGACAACAACTTACCAATTTGTACATTTTGAATTCACAATCCAAATTTTAAGGGAAGAGGGAAGAATGTATAGAAAGTCCAAACGAAATAAAAAAAACTACACTAAAAAAAATTTTGAATTCCAATTGGTTGAAATAAATTACACAACTCTTTAATTAAAGCTACTCGCTCGTTGATCGGTGAGAGCTGGAAGTGAAGTGACCGCAGACAGAGATTTGGATGCTTTTATACCACGTCTTACCTCCATAGATGACAATAATACAATAATGATAATATGCATTTCTTTGCCTTGTCAAACCATCATAGGGCTATCTCATAACATTTCTCTCTCTCTTAGGGGGTGACTTTTCCATCAACATGATCATAACCAACGTCTAGAGACTGTTGGGTGCTTCTTTTAAGACGAAGACGACCTAGCCATAGGGAAAACGGTAAATTTTGCATTGTAAACAACAACAATATCAACGGTATGTATGCACGCAAATCTCAACAGAATACTCTTGAAGGAGGTGCCGTCTCTTCTCTTTCCCAGTGTACATAAAAAACACAAAATGATTGCACGAGGAAATGTGGGGGTAGGCTACGGGGGTACATTGAAACTGAAAGTGCAGTTAGGCTGCAGTAAAATGCATAAACTTGGATTATCATTTACAAGTTTTTTTACACACTCAAAATTGTCTTGTCACTGACTCTGTGAATCATTCAAGCAACAATTTTTTTTAATGAATCCAACCACAAATCTTAAATCTTGAGTCACTGTTGACTGATTTTTTTTTAAAATAGAAATTAATAAAATATGAAGAAGCATAGTTCCTAATTAATATTTAATATTTCTCTCATTGTTTGTAAAATTCATAATTATGTAGGTTGAAGTGTGGGTCACTTGAATGATTGTAGAGAAGTCAGAAATTCGTAACTTGCTTTCATGTGAATGATGAGAGTTACAATTTGCTTGTTAACTTTATTTATATGTATTCCATGCTCATTGTGTACTTACCTACAGGGAGCATTTCTTTTTCAGACTCTTTTGTAAGAAAACACTTGAATATATCCATAAACGGATGAAATTGTATTTATGTTACTGTAATTTGTTATTTAAAAATACAAAGATTGAATTTAAAAAATGAATTGAACTTTCATTTTTATAATTAATGTATACGTATAAAGAAGATGACTTTGTGTACACTGTATTGACACTGCATTTCTTTTTTGAGTTGTTTTGTTTTATACTTGCATCTTGTACTTGAAAAATTTATAATCTATAACTGTCAAGTAATAATTTTATCAGTGATTAAGACGACTCAAGACGTAGTAGGGAGAAACAAGACCAAAAATTAAAAAAACAGTGTTTGACCAATTAGTTATATACAAGAGGATGCACTATGAGAAAGTTTTAAGAGTTTTCAAGTGTGGATTTAACCATTTTGGACTCATCATCATTTTCTTTTTTTATTGCATTGAAATTTGTACATGACAAGAAGAGGGTAGACTTGAAGTGGACATTTAAAATATGTTTTAAATTATTCATAAAAGTACACTTTTTCATTTTGATGATTTTTTCATGTACATAGTAAATAAACATGTATCAATAAACAAATTAAATACAAGATTCTTATTGAATAAAATTTATTCCAATGACTTTGCCAAAAAATCGTAAAGAGCCAATCCAACTGATGACTTACAATTGCCATTGTAAATATTAATTATTTATTATGCATTCAATAACATAAAAGTCACAATTAAATATTTAATGGTCTCTCCGTTGGTCAGTCGAATTCATTTTTTTTCATATCTTGAAAATTATCTCGTAAAAAAGAGAGCAAATTATTCGCACAAATTATTTTTCTTTTTATTCACATGAAATTACTCAATGTAAAAAAACATATGACAATGAGTTAATTGAACTCTATTCAGTCAACAATAAAGACGTCATGTGGATGCACTTTTAAACAAGAAAAATGCATAAATCATTTAATGACAGTTATGAATAATATTTATTTTTTCATTGTACAAAATATAAAAAGACACTTTAACAAAACTTCACTTGAATTTGCATTGGTTTTTTAATATTATTGTAATCTCTCTCCGTCATCTTCATATCCTGTAAAAAGAAATGAGTGTGTGTGTGTGCGTATATTCAAATTGTAAAAACTTTAAGAAAAAGTCAACATGAATGAGAATCACACGCAAACAAAAAAAATATTTTATCAAGTAAAGACTCCTATCTAAATTTTTATTTCTATTATAGTTAAAACCCTTTGCCATTATTTCATTATGTACATAATAAGAATAAAGAAGCGTAACAAATAAAAGAGAGAAAAAACTGACTTTTATATTTCATAGACCTACGTTATTTTGACTCTATATATGGGAAAGAATAGTTAAATGGTAATCATTTTTATCTCAAAAAAAACTCTCGCCAAAAAATATTTCCGGCTCATCTTCTTTTTGATGTATCACTTGTACAACAAAGTATAATCATTTTATTTGATTTCATAATACAAGAGGAAGAAGACACATTAACATTTTTCTCTCTCTCTTTGTGTATCTCTCGCCAACTTTGTTTATGAATTTCAGGTCTGTGTTAGTTCTTCACATGCTTTTTTGGATAGAACATGTAAAATAATTAACTATTGATTTCATGATAATGATAGAGCTGAGTTAAAACCAGAAGCCGCATTTGATTTGTCATGTTTACTTGTTCCTCAAAGGGATTTTTTTCGTGACTTGAAATATGTTCAACTGTAGAAATTATTAAAATTGTATATTTTACTTTAGAGCACATACTAAGACAAAACATGCAAACTTGCAATTTATTGAGAACAGGACACATTCATACAAATTTTTTTTGTTGCAGAAAGATTGCAATGAGTGCATCCAAAAAAATGATGATAGAGAAATTGAACGATAGTTTATATAATAAAAAAAATTCATTTCAAAGTTAATCTATAAAGAAGTCTATAAAGAAATCTAGTTTTTATTATGCAACAGAATCCATACTCACGAACCACTCCTACACCCATGAAATTAAGTACAGAAAAGTTCAATTCTTTTTCTGTTTATTTCCTTGAGGTTGTAAACAAGTTTATACTCCTTTCTCTCTCAAAGTAAAAAAAAAGGTTCGATTGCACTTGAATAATGCATTTGTGCTTTTTCATCTTTTTTACATACTTTATTACACATTTTAGTAATACCTAATCATTGTATCATCTCTCTCTCTCTCTCAGTTGTATAACTTTATTTACTGAAGGATTTTTTGTCGTTAAAAATAGTTTACTCAATGCATTGACATTCGGCTCATCGACTTTTTTTTATAAACAAAGTCATTCACACAAAGAAAAGGAGGCTAGACAAGAGAGAGAGAGAAAATGTCATTGAAATTTAAAAAAAGTCAAACACATGAAAATAATAATGCATAATTCCCATGCAATCAATAATCTCAATGCAATCGGTCATCATCACCTTTGAGGCAATAATTGTAATCTGTGTAGCCGTAGCCTTCCAACAAGAATAAAGAAGAGAGAGAGAGAGAGAGAGATGTAGAAACAAGGGGTGCTTCATTTAATTTCTTTTGTTTTCTTCCATACAAAACTATGATCTCCCCTGCAGTTTCATAAACCTCAATAATTTTTTTTCACTTGTTTGTAATTAAATCTTTTTCTCCTACCGCTGTTAAATTTAATTCATGTATTTAACTATTATGCAAAAAAAAAACAATGTTGTTGTCATACTTGGATTTTTTTATTACATGTAAACAATTATCCAACACAATGACTGAAAATAGAAGATGATCTTTCTAATGGCATCTCCCTATTCCTTTGCAGTGATGATCATAATGTTAGTCAATTAGACACGTTTCTGTCTGCATGTGAACACTTGAATATTTCAACTTCTCATTTTTTTCTGTCCTCCTGTCGCTTTTACTGATGAGTTCAATGGTTTCGATCACAAAAATGATTATTTTGGTGACCCCGCATTTTAATTGACTAAAAAAAGTCCAACTAGTCACACAACAAACAAACGTTAATTTTTACTAGCATAAAATATTTAGCAACTTTGTGAATTGGAATTGACGAATGTCAAAAAAAGTCCCCCATCATCATAAACTTTAAAAGATATGTATTAGTAAATGATCAAAAAAAACAAAAGATTTTTTGGCAAAGCTATTTAAATGAAGGAAGTTACGCACAAAAAGATTTTTTACGATATAAACTGTCATTTTATTTATCTAATTTTATGATCCTCTTTAAAAAATATTAATCAAAAGAAGAATCTGCTCTTTTATTCCTTCCGTTATCTAACGTCTAATACCTCCAACACCTTCATAATATTTAATATATATATTATACAATATTATTTGTGCATTCTATAAAAAAACTACCACATTTTCTATGAGGTGGTCACTCAACTCTTTTGGTAATTGTTATGATTTTAGAAATTTTATACAATATATTTATACTACAACCAGAAGCACATTTCCTACACTTTTTTGATATTTCTTATGATAATTTGGCACACAATACTGTTTAAATGAAGACTACACCATAGCCAATGACATGTAATATAAAATGTTCTCTATATAGTCAAAGTAAACAACAACAAAGTTAACAAGTTTTGAATGGAATTTACAATTCTCATGTTAACATTTATTATATACGCCTAGACCAATTTTCCGTACATTGATCTTCCCCAACAAAAGAAGATGCTCATCTTGATGTGCAGTCAGAGATGCATCTTTGTGCAGTTTACACACAACTGCAGATTTATGCTAATTTCAAATGTGTCTGTGATGAACAAACATAATTCAAAAAGGAGAGACAAGAATCAATACACAAGACAGGATGTAGGTCCAAATTTTTGTATGCATTGTTTTGTCTTGTAAAAGAAGCCAACTGCTACCTACTTTAGTGTGGGATGACGATGACACGCGTATTGTGATAAAGCAAATAATTGTAGTAGCCAAAAAAATTATTTGTACAAAGGAAACGTCTTTGTAGGTACATAAAGTGCCAGACACGTGCTTTATTTTGGCAAAAAAGAAAGGCTTCAATTAATTAGGTTGACATTTTTTTTGTCAACTTAAACATGAAATTATTTAATACATTTTTTTTCAAGTCAAATTTTTTATTGATTGAGATTGAACTCATAAAAAATGACAAAAAAATGTCAACGACTAATAATTTGAATTTTTGATCATTATTTTACGTTTTATGTCTACAAATTATAGACACCATAAATATTTTATAATGTTCAAATTAAATTCCATCGGATAGAAAGAGAGAGAGAAAATGTTTCTTGAGAAGAATCTTGTATTTGTACAAGTATTTTGCGTTGAATCAAGTCTTTTCCAACTACGCCCCGTTGTGTGTCTAAGCGACCAAAAAAAATGTGCATATAAATTTTTGATTACAAAAAATAATGAGACAACTTCCGCTAGTTTCCTTGTGTATTGGTGCTTATGGGTGGTATAGAATTTTTGGAGAGGAATAAATTGTGATAAATGAAAAAAAAGTAATTAACTGACAGCTCAGAAAAAAAGGTTTACATTGTAAAATACACTAGCATTTTACATTGCTTGAAAAAAAAGAAAGAAAAAAATATATAAACAGAGAGTTGTTTTTTTATATTTTATTTACAATTTATTATGAATATAAAAATCATAAATTATTTTCTCGTCCTTCTTCATCTTTGTGTGTAAAAGGTTCCAACATGTGTAAAATTCACAATTAGAGAATAATTCTTTTCATTGACTTTTTAATGTAGAAAATAAAACATTTTTATTTCATTGTCTCCTAATCTTTAAAGTGTACCATGAAAGAGTATTAAATTTAAATATTTTTTTTTCTCTTTACCTTCACAACTTTACAGTACAGTTAAAACTATGGCAGAACTTTTTCTAATAAAAAAAACTTGTCCCCAGTCTCCTGTCACATTGACTTGATTCATTTAATAATTTATTGTAATGTATTGAATCTGACAAAATGTGAAAGATCATTTTTGTTTCTTTTTGAGCACGTGGTCCACCTCGGGTTTATTTCATAGAGAGTAATTTCACAATACAAATTAAAGTCAAAATACTAATAAAAATGGAGGAAAAGAAGAAATTTTATTTTTTTTGTCAACAATGTCATTTTCTTTTTTACTTGAAAATTCCTCTCCCCCTCATTTTTTTTATAACTCAAAAGTTAACTCAACTCATTCCATTTACAAAAACAAATCTTGTGCATTCAACCCATGTTTTTTTCCATTGCATGCCACAAGTACAGATACAGTCTCATCTTTTTGTGCAAAAAAGTCTTGCAAAAAAAGTTGTTTTTTTGTTTGACACACACGTGTACTAATTAATGACGTTTGGAGAGAGAGAGAGAGAGAGGATAATATACGAGCTGTGTAGCATGACATATAAATATATTACCCCTCTTGTGTCATTCAAAGATTAGTCTAAGAGTCATCATCTTCACACAGTTTTTCCTTTAGTTCACACAAAAATAAAACACAAATGTTAACTAGGTACTCACTACTTAAAATTGATGAATGATATCCTTGACGCCTTGACATTACGAGTACTCTTTTTTTTGCTAATTGATTTGATTACAAATTTGTTCAACAAAGTGCCCTCACAGTGAAGTAGAGAACAAGAGTCTCTCATATTTTGACTTGTTATCTTTTTTTCTTATCTCCAAATTACCATCTTTCTTTCCTTTAATTACTCCCAAAGTCCCAAAGCTTCTTGTGTATTTTGTATTACTTCACTTCTTTTTTTAAAAGAAAACGAAGAGTTTTATCTTATTTTGTACTGGATACTTAAGAAGACATGATTCATGGGGATGATGTAATAAAAAATAAACAGACGCTTGAAAATGCATGTGAATTATGAATTATAGGGGACAATAGAGTCATCATATTTGTTATTGTGCTATAATTTAAAAATGTACTCACAATTAGTTTACCTATGTCTATGCACATTTATTGTCTATACTTAAAACAGAGTATTACGTATATTAGGCACGTAAGTAGCTCAGAGTGATTCACGCCATTAAACTTTACTTGTCAATGAATAATTTGAATGAATTATACACAACATAATTCATACACAAAGTCATAATCTCTGGACAATATCTGACATTTTTTGTGAAAGGTCCATGAGAAAAAAATTTCATTTTTTCAAGATAACATTGAATTATTAGTTTAACCCCATTTCAGTTCATATTTACTTAGGTAGCTTGAATATTACAATAACAATGAAATGAATCACTTCTGTCAAACTAACTGTGTACAACTTACTAAGTTTTTTTTGTTGAATTTTATCCTCAACTTTTTTAAGCTTCTTTAAATCTACACATTGTAAATAATACAATAACAATGAAGACCTCACCATCAGACAGTTTTGATTAACAATAATTAATTGACGTTTTCATTTTAAAACTAACCCTCAAAGAAATTAAGTTCGTGAGACTTCCATCAAGTCGAGACTATTTTTTTTAAAAAAGTTAAGCATTCAATAAATTTAATTCAACACATAATAATATTGCATAATCAATAAAGTCAAGAAAAAAAATTACAATTGTATTGTAAGGTACAAAAAGTATTGTTTACTTCTCAAACAAACTCCTAACAATTCACAATAGAAATAAAAATTGATTGAATTGTAATTAAAATGATGAGAAATATTTTTCCAGTCAAATAACTTTTTTCTCATTTTTACACACACACGACTCACTTGTCAGCATTCAATTTGAGGATCATAATTCATTGACAGCATGGACCCAACTCTTTTAATAATAAAGAAAGAGAGAGAGACCAAATATCATGAATTTTAAATTTGTTCACTGTTTTCTATTCTTAGAAATATATATATGTAACATATTTAGAGTGATGCAATTTGTAATTTACAAGATGGGACAAAATATAAAGACTACATATTATTTTTAAAATTTTCAAGGGAAAATGTCCCCACTCCCTACCTAACTAACTAATTGGTGGTGTCATGAGAGAGAGAGAGAGAGAGACCTCATGATGAGCTTTGTGTTGTTATATGTAAAAAAGATACATATGTACTCGGCACAATATATATCGCCCCATCATTATTATTGACAAGATTCTCTATACAAAATTTACCTTTAAAGAGTAACAATGAAAATATAAATTATTCTTTGTGGTCTCTTTGATAAATCACCATCAATAATATCACATGTCTCTTTGGTTTTTTTGACATGGTGCATTTGAATGTCCTAATATAAATTGCAATGTACTAAATTAATTGTAGGTTATGCATTAAACCCAATTTTTGCTCACTTACAAAGAATCACAAATGTATGGGAGTAGGACAAATCTTTTCAAAAGTGTTTGTAGAAAAAAAGGACCCTGAATTATACATGTACACTAGTATTCTGTCAAAATTAAATGAGCCGAGTGGTATACATACCGGGACTTCCCGTGATGCGATGATACAATGAGAAATGTTGTAAGAATAAGAATCAGATGCATTTTTTATGAGAAGAGAGTGAGGGATTGAAATTGTTTGACGTTTAAGCTCGTCTCAAGTCATAATTCATAATGGTTCATGATTAGCTTGTGACTCACTCTACCTAAAATCTGACTCTCCTTGCGTCATATCTCTACACTGTTGATACCTAATACTTTACTAGAGTATGATGACCAAATAAAAGTAAAATTCATCATTATCCATTGAATAATGTCTCCCATTTTCTTGTCCATTTATTAATATGACTTTCCACTCTCAAAAAATGTATTGTCTACTTTTAACTCCATTGCAAAACATAGTATACGTGACATAACCTAGCTTAACAAATAATTAGCTAAATCCAGTCTTGTACTGACTACTGATATATCACTGATTAGTCATTAGGATTGATAAAAAAATGTGAGTCATCACAAATTGACAATGCCAAGGTGGTAAATAGAGTTAAATTTTTCATGCAGAAATAATTCTTGACAAGGATAAATATCTCAAGTTATTTTAATCATTATGATTAAGAGAATGAATGAATTTTTTGTACTTTCTTTTTCCAAAGAAAGAGAGCTTAAAATATTTATTAATAATCTTTTTTTCATTCTCACCTTTTTTGATACTTACCTGGCTCTGCTAATTTTTTTGAAATAATGACTCCATTTGGAATCTTCCACAAAAGAAATGTGATAACATTTATTAACTACACCATATATTTATGCACTGCAAATGCAAGTCGTGCAAACTGTTAAAGTAAAGGCTTTCCTTTTTTTACTTTTGTAGTTTGTAGAGTTATTTTATGGTCAAAAAATTAAGTCCCACATGGATCTTTTTTGTGACTCGTAATTTATCTACAAATTATCAAAGTCTCTACAATATACCTACAAAATCATAGTTATCCATTGTTAAAATAAAATAAATAAATAGTCTTCCTTTATTTAAGAAAACTCAATCTATTAAAGTTTCAAAAAAACTGAAATTCATAGCATTATATTTAATTTTGTCAAGTGTCTTTAATAATTGATAGTGTAGGATGTAAATTTAAAGACATTTTTATTTTTACAAGTGTACAAAAAGAGAATAGGAAGTGTAGTCAACTTTAGTTGACTACAAACTCAAGTAGCTTAAGAGTACAAGACAATGACTGGCAAGGAAAGAAGGAAATGAACAAGAGGATCCCCCCCCTCTCTCTCTTTTCCGCACTATGCAATATAGGTACAATAACTTTTTTTTACTACTGATGACGATAGAATTTAATTTTATAAAAAGTAATTTTTTTTAAAAAAATTGGTCAAATAGTGGTCAGTGACTTGGTCACAATCTTTTTGGGTTTTCTTATTATTACATAATATTATAATAACCTGCTGTTTACTCATTGTTTTTACTTAAATTGTTTTCATTAGTTAACATGTGTGTGCTCATCCTCAGTAGAGACTGGTGCAATCTTGAAGAGCAATTACTTGTACTGATATGAGAGAGAGAGACTGTGCGTGGATATTAAATTTTTTTTAAGTAAGAGACTAAATTAACACTACCATAACTACGATAAATACTAACTGCAACTACATGAATTAACTTTGCTTCTTGTACATAAATACAGGAGTTGTTATCTAATACTGTACATAACATTAAAATTATGCAAATGATGCAAGTGGATACTTGTCAAGATTTATAATCAAGATATATTTAATTATAATGTTGTAAGTATGGATCATTATTTTTCTTTGATGCTGTCAACAATTAAGTGTATTCACTCAAACTGTGAAATCAATCTTTTGTCGTGAACTTTTATTTTCAATCCCTCCAATTTTCTTGTATTTTTTTGTGTGTACAAATTGTAAAAAAAAGGATTTTGTTTTTTGTATTTTCACAAGATTTTTTTTGTTTAACAAGGGAACAAGTGTTCAAAAGCTTTTAATCTTTGAGGTCGTGTCATTTAATAAATTTTTATGTGTATTATTAAATTGATCTGATGACAAAATTCTTGTTTTCCTTGTTGTGCTCTTGTCTTGTGTTGAAAAAAGTTTGTTGTACAATTGAGTTGACAATGTCTCACACACGCCAACGTCCATTTAATTGACTCGACACGTTTTCCTATATTACTTTACAAAATATAAAATATACTCTTCATTAATTTCTGTAAATCTTTCTCTTAAAGTAGACATCACTAACTTGTAACAAAGAACTAATCATCATTAAATCATGATGAAAGAAGACTCCACACTCATAAAATTTTTGGTCCTGGGCTAATAACTATAGGTCATGGACACTTTTATTTTATTTGAGTACGACAATTTGACAAAAAAAATGTCAAAAAACTTAATCTCTTTGTGGTTACCTTCTAACCACATGATTAAATGTTAGTTAAAAATTTACATAACCTTAGGAAGAGTATAAAATATTGTTTTTTTTTAAAAAAATATTATATTTATTTAATAAATGTTACAAAACAAACAAATTTTAATATTAAAATGGAATAGTCATGATAAGACAATTCTGATTGGTCATGGTATTCAGCAGCTTTTTTTATTATTATTGCCAATTTGCATGGAAGGAAGTTTAATAGTTTGTGTCTCCGTCTGTTTGTATAGACACAGTATGGAGAAACAAACAAAAGATAAAAATATTATTTAAAAAAATAAATCATTCAATAGTGCGTGAGACAAGTAAGAGAACAGGCACACAAAATAAGTTTCCATTGAGTTTATTAAACCATGTAATATATTTTTGCAACATCTTCAACCACCAAAAAAATTTAATAAATAATGAGAACATGATTTTTCACTTTGATGTCCCTCTCAACTTTATTCATGGGCATCCTCTCCACTCTCTGTCCTCTGCAATGTTTTCATTTTTTTTATCAACCTTTACCTAAATGGTCAAAATGCCGCCGCCACAATGTACACATTGTGTTGTTGTTCTCCCTATTTATTTACTGTATCAAATGTACAAAACATGGTTCTCATGATTAAATTTATTTGTTCTCCCCTTCAGGGTTATCCTCACAGTTTGCAGTTATAGAGTTTGGGATTGCGACATGAATTATTTTGTATACAAAATAACAAATTGAGTGTTATAATGAAACGATCATTTATTTGTGGTTATAATAAAAAAAATTCATCTACTCTTTTAACTCTCTTGATCCACTTTTGCAACCACTTAATGAGTCAATAGTTGAGGGTGGCTTATATTTTTGGGGACTGTACTTGACTTTGTACTCATTTTTAATGGAGGACGGCGAGGACGCATCAATGCAAAATATTGATTATTTTTGACAAACTCTTTTTTCATAAAATTTAATATGGCTAACTTTGACAATTTAAATAATTGTAATATTTACATATTTTTTTAATTAAATTTAAAATAAGAATATTGCATGAGACAGAGTAATTATAAATTTATACTACATAAGGAATTAAAATTAAATAAATTATATAATAATATCTTTTGGGAGTATAATAATTAGTTGCATCAAAACCAAGGATAGTTAGTTAACAATTCACATTTGTGGCTCATAATTTGTGACTATGACGCTCAGGCATGTAAAATTGTCATGCTTTGCTACTAAAATGACAATTTGTAACTGATACTATAAAAGAGACTTTACAATTTTTTTAAAAAATACAAAATAAATGTCTTTACTTGACCCTTGAGAATAAAATATTTTAAAGAATTCTCTCCAAGTCAGTCACAGTAGAAAGAGAAAAAAAAAGATAAATGTTTTTTTGACAGTGACACTGAGGGCTCTCTTAAAAAACTCCAAACTTTTTTTTGGACCAAAAAACAAACTTTGGTTCTGACAGTCATTCCCAATAGAAAGGGCAAGTTTTGCCCTGTTTTTGAACAACACGAACCGGAATTGTCCATTGTGGTTCGTGTTGGTGAGTAGGAAGACAAAATAAAATATATAGCTTTGACTAGGGTATGTACAATTTTAGAAATTAAACCTAGACCAACAGACTTGTTGTTTGGACTCTCCTAATTTGTACTCGTAAAAAAGATACGCTATTAACTAACAGATTAGGATGTAGCGTGATGTTGAAGATAGAACATGTAAAAAATAATCTTTATTTTTATTGAGATAGAAAAGCAAGAAAAATACAAGAGAGAGAGATAGAGAGAGAAGCATCTTAAGAGATTTTCCACTTAAATTCTAACCCCGTACAAAAACCAAAAGCTATACATATAAAGTTTTTGCGCACACAAGTAAACTTGTTTTTTAAGCAAAGTGCTAATATGTGCTTACATAGAATTGTGTGTTCCTTGTAAGCTTTTGTGGACATGTAATTTATTGCAAATTGCACTCTCCACACAATAGGTCAATTCTCTCACCATGATTCTATTTTTTCTCTCATCTCCCTTCATCATGACAAGCCAACTCATTACCCATTTTCATATTATATAAGACTTTTTTTTGTGACACTCTCTGTACTAAAGACTTACTGTAGTCTATAAATTTTGCTTGTTTTTTTACGTTTAAAAACAATTTATCAGTTAAATAAAAGAAACAGTCATATTATTTCTTCATGTCACATATATGAGCATCCTTAAAAAGTTGCTCATAAATGTGTAAATTTAATTTAGTAAAATTTAATGCATTCAATTTCATTAAGAAAACAACAATGCAATTTTTTGCAATGGAGTTAGCTAGACTCTACTTGTTTTTATTGTAAAATACATTAATTTATCAACAAAAATTTATTTGTTCGAGATTTTGTCATCTGTAGGAGAAAAAAAGCGCATCTTTATCTTTCTCTAAACATAACGAGAGTTTCCTTTACAGATTAATATGCAAAATTAAATTGCATCAACATCTCTCATCTTATCTTATACCTATGTCTACTACAGATTGCAGACAGTCTTCGTACAATGTACACTCAAAACAAAAGGAAGAAAACAAATACGGTCCACAATATTTAAATATTTCCGAGTCAATATATAAAATATTGCATTGTCTCTTTTTACATTCTATAGATGCAATACAAAAAAAAATTCCCGTCACAGTGAGGAAGAAAAATTATTTCATGTTATTTCAACTTAAAACAAAGATACCCCATAGTGTAGTTTTTGTATTCACAAAGATAAAAAGTGATGGTATTTTTTTAAAATAAAAAAAGAGTTACAATCTTTATTTGCATGAATTGGAGTATAAGAAAAAGTTTTGAAGGAACAAAACCATTTATTATGCAATTTTCCTTTATTTTTTTTACTCTACAAAATATTATTAACGAATTAACCATCCAACACGTTGCTCTACTTCCCCAAAGAGACGTGAGAGTGACTCTCTTCTCTTGTTTTATTATTTTTTATGTGAGTACTCTTTATAAATAATTAGTTAATATTAGCAAGTGTCTACGAGACAATTGACTGTGAGAAAAAGATAAAAAACTATGATAAAGTAAACAAATATTTTATGAATTGCTTTTGCTTTTGCACTACTATGTACTATCATATGTAATTATCAAATGTAGGCTATTCATTAAATTGGACTGACACTCCTCCCCCTACATGTATATCAGACTACAGATACATTAAATAAATGTAGTCTTACCATGTAAAATGAGACACTCTTGATAAAAGCGGATGTGAGGTCTCTCTTGAAAATCCTTGTCTAAAATCACAGACGTGAGTTTCGGGACGGAAATCAAATTTTCATTGTTCCCATATACCCATATAAAGTACAAAATTTATAATGACATAAATTTAATTTACGTAGGTAGGCCTATATTATTTCTTATATGGTACATTAGAGTTAATTTTTTGAGGTGAAACATAGTATTTATTATACGCTTAGTATTATTTTAAAAATTATACCGTTAAGTAAGAGAGAAGAGGATTCGGAGGTGCAGCTTGATTGCATAATCCTAATCTGTAGAGACTAGTGAATAATATATTATGAGATAAGTATTAAGAGTAAATGTGCACAAAAGTTAAAAGATAGGGAAAGTGAGTTTTTGTACTCCATCGTCGCTCTAGATTCCTCCACAGGAGAATTGCATTAAAAAACAAGAAGAATATAAAGAGGAATGCAAATTGCCATAAATATGACATTTATTATCAGATTAAACATGAGAGAGGGGTAACCAAAGTTGTGGGGTTTTTTATAGTACAACATTCCCCATTAAATATATAATGTATGTACAGACTATGTACCACTACCATGGTGGTAAATAGGGTTGAGCAGGAAGGAACATGCTCAAGCTCAATCTCTGTTTTTCTTTTGTGTTTGTGTAGGTCTAGGAAATTGTGTCAAAGTGTATTATTATATAACAAGGAACAATCTTCACTTTTATTTCCATTATTTACCTTTAAAACACACTAATGGGTTAGTACTCCACTACAAGTATTAATTATTTATGTTAATCACGGCTATAATGTTAATTACTACCACCATAACATGTACTAGAGGATAGTTAAACAACAAGTTAAAAAGTATTATTAAAGAAGAATATTTCCCTTTTGTATTGTTAAAAAAATTTAATTATACTACCTGTACAAAACTTTGTCTATTGTCTTTTAATAGTTTGACACACATTTCTTCAAAAAAAAAAATCAATGGTTTGGCCAAGACTCAAATGTATGATGATTTGTTTTTTTTGTGTTGAGTTTCAAGATAAATTACAAATTATTTGTAACTTATGTAATGAAGATGATGACTGGAATATTTTATATTATGTAATTTTATTTTGGGTTACTTGCAGGGGAACAATGACACTCCATGATGTTTGGTGTGTTTTTTTTGTACAATTTTAACAACAATTTTTTTTGTAAATAATCGTAGCAAATGTATAAATGTCATTTTATTTTGATGAATAACAAAATTTTTGTCTCTAGGTGTTCACGTGTAATTGCATGAGAGAGAGAGAAACTGGGGGAGTCCTTTTTTAGTGTGTTGACATTTTATTTTATTAGTCTCCATTATGACACAGTAGGGAGTCAAATGAACATGGGGAGATTGTGACAGTCCTTCCTTTTTAATCTTGTTATAAAAATGTTTAACATTTGGATGCTCTTTTTTTAATTTGGAACATTCATATGTGAATATATTTAAATTTTTTATTATGTGTCGTTCCGCCATACTTAGAATTGAAAATTGTTTATTTTAAAATAGTGCTTGAACACTTTTCATATTATTTGATATTTGTACTCAAAATTTTTTAAGTTGGAACTTGTGTGATTTTATGGTGGCTAGATCACTTAAAATTCGATGTGAATTTGTATGGACCCACCTTCATATAAAACATTACCTAATTGATTTGATTTTTTATTATCCTGAGATTATTTTTATTATCAAAAGTAAAGTAAATTTCTCTAATCCAAATTTTGTGATGGTGACATTTTATTTTTAAATTGAAAAAAAAAATTATATGCATTATTCATGTTGGAATTCAAAATGGATGATGTTTTAGACAATTGAAGCATTATATTTAATTGGTTTCAACGAAAAGTATTTTTATAAATGGGGAAACCATTCAAAGGGAAAAAATATTTTGGAATAAAAGTTCACACGGCAATGTCTTTTAATTAAATACCAAAGTAGTGTTTTATTTCCAAGAAAGGGTTTTAAAAATAAATAATAGATTATTATTAATAATTCGATTTCTTGGAAAATCTTTGATGTGGGTGCTAATTAGAAGTGAAACGGTCACATGTACCAGATGAAAAAGTCCACATGAATTGGTTGTGGTTTTTTACTAATAATCTAATAGAACTTTGTCAATTCTATCACTCCGACAGTTGAAAGTAAATGATCAATTTCTTTTTAACTAGTCATAATTAATTAAAATTAATAACACAAAACCCACACACTATGTTATACAACTCTCATTAGTATCTACTCAAAAAGAAACTGTTACAAAAGGAGAATAACATTTTTTAAAAATTAACTTGAACTTGAATCTAATATTAAGTTAAAATGAATATTTTTCCTGTTATGAAATGAATGAATTGCTTATAGTTTCATTGGATTATATTTTCCAAGAAATATAATTTGATTATATATCAAATTCTGGTTAAATCTCACAAACCAATACCCAAAATCTGACAAAGTTTTGACGGAAAGTAAAAAAAACTGAAAAGAAATGGGTCAAATTTTATAATAATTTTAAATTAATGTATCTCTCTCTCTCTTGGACAAATGGAAGGAGGTTGAGAGAAAAAAAAAGTAATTTAGAAAGATACGTAGGGAGATCAAAAAGTAATGATTATGATTTTTTATCTCGGTTCCTTGTAAACCGATCACCAAGATATTTTA
>JAQIVZ010001031.1:0-42484 GCA_034700945.1 Arrhopalites spinosus | reverse complement strand
TGTTTTTTTGTAACTCTAAAATTGTGGATTTGTATAAACTTCGTACAAAATTCCTCTAGGATAATATATATAAGGATAGTAAAATAGACTATATCATCCATTTCTGAAAGAGAAAGAGAAGAAAAAAAATCAAAGAATTTTAATGACAATGCTTCTTAATGTGTAAAGTGTACATTTTTTTTGTAACATTTAATGAGACGCTTTTGTCCTGGAACCTAGATATTTTTTTGGGGAGGGAAAAAAAAGAGAAAATCAATAAAGTTCTTTGTAATTAAACTACTACCCCCCTTCTCTTTTTTTAGTATAACCAATTATTCTTTTAAAAAATTACATTAGTCTACAATCTACAATATAAAGAGAGAGAGGCGGAGAAAGTTGAAAAATAGAATAGTAAACTTTCTTTAGGAATTAACATGGGGAGAATTCTTAGAATTATGTATATTTTTAAAAGTAAAAATGGAGTATCATACTAACTAATGTAATGATTGTAAGGATTATCTTGATTTTTGAAAAGAATGTCAAAATTTCTTTTGTTGTTGAGTTTGAGTGGGAGGATATTTTTGGGGGGAATTTTTTTTCTTTTAAAAACTTGGAAAATAATTTTGAGATGAGAATTTTGGAATTGAGGTAACTGAAAAGACTGAGTAGAATGTCCATGAACTTTCTGGTCTACCACATTCACCAATGAATCCATTAAATATGATGCATGTTCTATTGAGACCTCGTATTTCAAAATGGCCATGTCTCAAATTTAGTATACTACTAGTCTTCACCACCTTCCATTTTAATTTCCAAATCATTTTGGTCTCGTTTTGTCCACATGACTCGAGGGACCGTTTTCTTTTGTTGGAGGACGTTCCTCCATAGTCTGAGTCGTCGACAGAAGCTTGATATTTTGTGTCTGAATTGTAATCTGGATTCACATTCGGGTCATTATTTACAACAGGTTGATTTTGATTGGCTGAAACAGCTTGATTGTTGTAATCCGCATTGGAATCGACGATTGTTGTTGTTGAATCGGTTGGGGTGGGGTTGTCTGCGTTTACGTTAATGTTGTTATTTTGATAGTCGTTACTGTCTTTAAAAAATAATTAAATTGGCAAGATTCGTTTTATAGTTAATTTTTAAATATTTTTTATAATTATTTACCCTGCTGTACATCAGCGACTAAGTTGTTGTTGTCGGGGGTGGGGGATGAAGTTAAAAAATCGGTTCTACCAGCTTCGTCATCTTGAGGTGGTTCATCTTTTGGAGTGAGATTAATTATGTTGGCTGGTACAAGATAATTTGTTTGGCCTATTTACAGATAGTGTAAAAAATAAATGGATAATTATTTTTAATTGTGATTACAAACCTCTTTTTTCTATTTTCCAAAGTTGGGAACTATAAGCACGATTTTGAGGATCTAAATTAACTGTGTGGCTTGTAGAATTTAAGTCTTTGGTTCCATTGAGACTTATGATTCGATAAATGCAACTTTTAATTTCGACGGCTGTCATTGTTAAAAATAAATTATCTCTCTCGTTCTTTATTCTGTAGAAATGATTTTCATTGAGAGTAGTCTCGCTGTCTATGAATGAGAGTTAAATTATTGTTATTTTCTTATTTTGAGACAAATTATAAGAATTGGTTTTTAATAATTATCATGATTAAAATATTAATCATGATGTCCAGTGGTTTTTACCTAGGTACTCGTAGTAAGGCCAATTGCTTTGAAATTCATTTTTTTCATAATTAGAATACAAGGATCGATCCTTGACTCTTTTATTGGTTACAATCCCTTTATTATTATTTTCTGTAAATTTGGCTTGAAAATCTGTACTATAATTAAGTGATCATGATTTTAAGTTTAAAATACTTGAAAATATTTATTAAACTGTCTCACCTCGAACTCTAAAAACAATCTCCATAATTATAGCAAACACGGCAAGCCAGTACATTCTACTAATTACATTTCTTCCGTCGAAACATGGACAGGATTATAAAAAAGAGTCCATGTCAATATAAGTGACGATGGGGGCCAACAATGAGGGTAGATTCATATTATTTTGCATTTCAAATGAGCCAAAAAATAGAATTTTATTGTGATTTATGACAATAATTCATTTTTGAACACCATTGCAATGGTGCAATGCATTGAGCCATCTCGTACTTAATTCAAAATGCAATGCATCTTGTGAATAATTTTCAAATTATTTATTTTGAATCATTTTACTTGTACAGTATGAAACTATGACAACTAGAGTAAAAAAAAGTTGATGAAATTTTGACATGAGATCTTGTAACTTAATTTCATTACAATTAAATTTTTAATTGTATTAGTCTATATTTTTTTATAAAAAGAATTTTCCAGGTACAATGTGTGTTGACTTATGTAGTTTGTACTGTACAAAATATATTTTTTGTCTAATGTTATCCTCTCAAGTCTCATAGGATTAACATGAATATGAAGTATTATTACAACATTGATGAACTTTTTAACTCAATTTTAAAATTCATAATTAAACACTTAAATTTGTCTGGATACATCTTTTGACTCAAGAAGAGAAAATATTCTGTACATAAAATATTTTCCCTACATGCTTTTTCCTTTCATGTTAATCAGGAAGTAAAATGTTGTTTAATATGTCGAGGAAAAATTAATATGGGGGGATATGGACCATACATGTTATTTTGGTATTGTAAAAAAAGTATATTTTGAGAATCTATGTTGAGAAACGAGTTTAAAATGGTTATTTTCTAGAGTAATTATTCTCGTAATCTTATTATCTCTTGGTGGATGTCTCGTTGACAAAAACTTGGCGAGTCTTGAACAAAACCCCTGGACGATATTATTATTATTATTTGCCACGGAAAATTCTCTCTGTCCCATGTCTAGCCTCATTGTCTTGTAAGGATTAATTATTTGAGCTACAATTCTCTACCTGGAGAGATTTTGTTCTCCTCTTCTTTTGTAACATGAACATTAGTTTACTTGAAAAGACATAGTGTGGATTATCCAGACTCAAAAAACATGTCCATGTCCATGAAATGAAAAAAAAATCAACCACGTGCGTGAAAACAAATATTTTGTTTTTTGTTTATTTCACACAATAAAAACTTGTCAAAATGTGTTCAATTTTCCTACAGTTTGTACACCAAAAAGAGACTTTCGATGAAATTGAAAGTTTCAAATTATATCTGCAAATGAATGCTCCACAACAGCATCTGCTCATGACAATGACAATATTTTGAAAAAAACATTTTGTACGAAAGTTTATATGGACTTTCTCCATATAAAAAAAATTGGTCAAACTTATATTACAGGATAAAGTTATGAGGTGTGAGTGTCAAAAAATGTCATTTTGTGTATTTAATTTTTTGAGCAAAAGAAAATGAATGAAAAAAATTAAACTTTTACAGGGATTGGATATGCGGTAGCTTTGATAGCATTTTATGTGGACTTTTACTACAATGTTATTATTGCCTGGGCCCTTCGATTTTTCTTTGCCTCATTCACTTCCGACTTGCCATGGACAAACTGTGACAACCCTTGGAATACCGGATTGTGTAGGGAGGTATGAAAGTTGACAATTTTTAATTTTGATGAAAAAGACAGAAAACTGTCTGTTGATTAATTTTTTTTAAAAAAAACTTTACATATTTTAGATAGGAGAACAGGACAAAAATATGACAGCCATTTTTAATAATAATGAAACATTCTCCACAACGGAGGGACCCTTCAATGAATTCCCTATTGACAGAGAACCTGTGGCAGCCGCCGTGACGGGTAATAAACCAAACTTCACATCTCCTGCCGAAGAATATTTTCAGTGAGTTGAAAGTGCATCAACATTAATAAATGTTAAAAAAATCCATCAATAATTTGTCATTTCGTAACAGATTATATATATATATGTTGTGTACCAAAAGAAAATGAAATAATATTTTCCCCTTGACTTACTCTTTATTGCTTTCTCTTTTGTCTATAGACGATACATCCTGGAACTTCAACACAGTCATGGAATAGATGATCTGGGTCGTATCAAGCCAGACATGGCAGCTTGTCTTTTAGCAGTATACGTTATTTGTTATTTCAGTTTGTGGAAGGGTATCAGCACTTCCGGCAAGGTACCCAAAAAAGTTGAACATGAGATTTTGAGTCAACAGGTTCTCCTTGTTCCTCCTTGTAACTTTTGTACCATCACTTTTTGTACCTGTGGCTAAATTCCCCCTCTATTATTTTCCAACTCTCTTTTACTACTACCTCAATTTTATATATCTTTTATACTCCCTTCAATGTAAATATTTATTATAACGTACAGTACAAGCTGAGATTAAATATACCTTGGCTAATTTGATATATCTTTGATGCTCTTTTTTAAGTAAATAGACATAAGTTTAGCTCCTTCTTGTTCTTCCTTTTGTAAATTTAAATAAATTTGATCTGTAGTACTTTTCTAGAGTATCAAGCTAAATAAGCGAAAAATTGACTCTTTTATTTGTAAACGTTTTTTTAAAAAAGTTTTTTTTGTATTGTACAGGTGGTATGGTTTACGGCACTCTTCCCCTATTTTGTACTAATTATTTTATTAATTCATGGAATACAACTACCAGGAGCCTATGAAGGAATACGTTACTATTTGTCACCAAATTTTGATGCCATTTATAAACCAGAAGTAAGAATTTTAATTTTATTTAATTTTTTACAATCAATTTTCACTTTCTCCTCCCTTTTGTGTTTGTGACTTGTTAGCTGTGTCGCTTAATAATATTTATGAGTTATAATTTGTTTGAGAGAGAAAGAGAGAGAAAGTCAAGTGGAATTTTTGGGCCATGATAATATTATTAGTTTGGGCACCAACAGTAAATTTTTTGAGGTACATGATACACACACTTTTTTGAGTGGAGATTTTGGGGATTGGGACGAAAAGTTTTTTTTTTGCATAGAAAATTGAGAGGAGGAAGCCAAAGGTTTTTCCAGCAAATGTTAAAAAATGTGTCATGATGGTGTGAGAAAAAAGTTTCCCCTCATCTTATGCTCTAATGGAATACTCATGTCTCAGGCGAGAGTTGTACAGAATGACAGATGACCCTTAACCAGCATTCAAAACAAAAAAAAAGTGAGCACTACAAGTGAACTTTTTTTTTACAAAGGCCCAGCCTTGTGGTAGAGTACAGGGTCTGCCATGAGTCGATTCTTTCACAAGCTCATTTCTTTTGCCTCTTTTTTTCCGTGATCACTAGGAGCATGAGCCACTTAGGACTATAGATGTAGGTATTCTACTACTACTACTACTTGAGTCCTCAATAAAAATTTCACTGTAGAAAAATTCACCTTGGGTATTTTTTTTTCTCTGTCAAGCAAAAGATGATGATAATCTGGAAGGACGGCTCCATTTCTGGATTTATTTTTTATGTTTCTTATGATGGAATTCTACATGACCAGAATATCCTAGTTTTTATGATCAATTTTTATTTCCTTGGGCAGCTCGTGTTCCATCTCTCTCTCTCTCTCCTTTTTTTATAATATATTTCAAATCTTTACGTAATAATAAGTTTGAATCCTTCAATTCTTCAAAAGAAAAGCTTTGAGCTTTTCTAGTGAGTCGCGATTTGAACATTAAAATTCAAGTTGCAACATGAATGACATTTTTGTATATGTACATACGCAAGTAAGTACAGATATACTTGAATAAGTTTTTACAAAGTAATATTACTGGTTCTAAATTCCCTTCGAATATTAGTAATATCATCATACATATTGTATGACTCTACATAATACAAATTTTTTAATCATACAATCCTAGACATATACAATATTATATTGTGTAGATAGATCTCGAAGCTGTAGCAGTATAGAATTTACAATTGATTTTTTTAGTGGACATTTGATTTGATATATTGATCAAAATGTATGATTCATTCAACAAAATTAAATCAATGACATTGAGTTATGACCCACTATTAAATTTTTTGTTCCTGTCGGTCAACTTTACACGTTTTTTTATGCAGCAGGCATAGAAAAGACGAATCTACTTCTTTTACTTTGTACTGTGTGTATGAAGTGTATGTGCATGCGGATATTAATTATTATGATTATGATTAATGATAATTTGATTAATTTGAACATGATCTTTATTCTTAATTGCATTTTTTTGAAATACTGGTATTATTTTTCTGCTGTGGTATTTAATTGAAATGAATTTAATTCCTGTGTTTACAAAATTAATTTTTTTTTGTTTGTAGGTGTGGGTGGATGCGGCCACTCAGGTATAGTTATTTTTTTGAAATTACAATTCATTTGTAAATCTAATTTAATTTTTTAAAAAATGAAGATTTAATTTAATAATTTTAATTTTTAGGTTTTCTTCTCCCTTGGTCCTGGTTTTGGTGTTCTCCTTGCATTTGCATCGTACAACAAATTTCACAACAACGTTTACATGTAAGTCTGACATATTTACGTCAATAATAATTAAATTGTTATTTATTTAATTAGCACAAATAGTAAATATTATGTTCAAATATAATTTCTCAATTAAATTATGTCACCAAAAAACAATTTTTATTAGTTAATTAACACCAAAGTAAGTTGTCATTAAATTGGGTGTGACATTTGACATTTACCAAATTGCGGTGACGGAAATGGGCTAAAATTGAGAGGGTCATGATAAATTAAATCCTCGTTAATAAAATAATAATCTCTCTCTCTCTTAATGAATGATTCTATTGAATGTCCAGGGATGCTCTGATGACTAGCTGTATTAACTCTGCCACAAGTTTTGTGGCTGGTTTCGTGATCTTCTCAGTCCTCGGCTACATGGCAGACAAGACGGGAAAGCCAATTCAGGTGAAAGACATTTTGTCTCTTCATTGTTCTTAGAAAAGGAGAAGAAAAAAAAATGTTGGAAAAGTTTCGATGGTCACATTCTACCTTTATAAAAGTAGACCTTTCTCGTCTACAAGAAAACGGACATGGGCGGGTTCTCATTTTTGGTACAGTGATGAAATAAGAGAGAGTCAAAGAGAGGGACAGGGACTGACGAAAAAAAACTCTCTCTTGCTCTTTCATGGTTCCAATCAGAGACAGCAAGAGAGAGAGAGAGTACTTATTACGATGTGATGCACAGGAGGAAATGTACATTTGTCAAGTTTAGGTGCACGACACACACTCCACACTCGTATAGTATTTTTTGCCCTCAATCTCCTTTTTTTTTACTACTCTCTCTTCTTCTATATTAATGTGTGTGCGTGTGACAATACAAAGTCTAGTAGGTTTTTTTTGTACGAGGAGGAAGGTGGGAACTGTCAATGGAATTTATTGAGTTGCATACATATTGTGTATCTTGTTCATCGACTCGCCCCACCATGTATTTTTGACTGGACAAGACTTTCAGTCAAGTCAGACGAGTTGGCGAGCGGATGAAGAAAGAGATGATCAAGTAGCCTAAAGGACTTTCTCTTTTTTCTTTTTTTTCTTTCTCTACCTCCGTTGCCGCCTTTCTTCTGATTTCTCCTTGTATGATGACAGGAAGTTGCAACCGAAGGACCAGGTAAGGGAATACAAAAGAAATTAATTGTGTAAAAAAATGTGATAATTTTAGATTTTCACCAAATTAATTTACTTTATGCTTCTCATCCAATTAGATTCATGATTAGAAAACAATTTTTTTAGCTGTCATGCTTTCTCTTTTATAAATTGTTCAAAATATGCTTTTATTTGAATCACAATATTTTTATTAAACTTTAGCGTCAAAAATTTACTTTCATTGATTTTTGACCTATTTTCTAAAATTTAAATAAGAAACAAAATTTTTAAAAATAGTGACAGTTAGAAATGTGGAATATTTGAGCAGGATTGTACTTATAGAGAGATATTAAATGTGGATATTAAAAAAATAAATAAAAGATGGGAGAATGATATGACATGATGCTTATAAATTTCTTTTGGATTGCCTCAGGTTTAGTATTTGTCGTGTATCCAGCTGCCATCGCTACGATGCCAGGCTCTACTTTCTGGGCTCTCATTTTCTTCATGATGTTGCTAACACTCGGACTAGACAGTTCGGTAAGATTTTCTAATAAACAAAAGAATTCCTGTCAACATTTCTTCTCTCTCTCTTCTTCTTATTGTATTACCATTCTTATACTCGTCCTACTGGATTCTCCCCTATTGGCTACAGAAATGGTTCCTATTTCATTCTCACTTTCTCTCTCTCTTATCCAACAACACACAAGAGAGCAAGGAGGTCACCGGACACTTTTATGTTCAGACGTTGTACAACTGAGAGAAAAATAGTCTTTAATATTGATTCTCAACAGCTCCCATACCCTCACATAGTTTAAACTTGATTGAGGCTAAACTTTGGGGTCAAGAGGTCACACCAAGAACATAAAATGCCCGACAAAACTTTTCTTTATACTCCCAGCCGAGAATTATTTTACACGTAAAAAGACTCACGTTTCTAATTAAACTGTAGTATAAATAGGGCTTTATATGGGATGGAATTAATTCTATTATTAGTGTCAACTGTCAATAGATATAAAATGATGATGCTTAAATTTTATTTTTTTGTATGTAGGCCATTTCTATTAATGCATTTTATTTAGTATTGAATTTTAATAGTGTATTGTCTGAATTTGATCAATTAGATTTTTACACAAAAAAACATTTTTTTGGTAGAAATTAGCTACATATTATAAAGACTCAGATCTGTTCCTTGGTTTCCTCTTTTACAAGGTTCTTCTTTTATTGTGATTTTTGGTATTGTTCCCCTCCTCCCCCTCTTCCTTTTTCCAAAACTGTAAAGGTACACAATGTGTGGATAAATTAAGAGATCATTTGAGAGAGAAGGTCCTGACTATTTTATCTATTGCATTGACTACATTATTTAAATGTATTCCATCTCAATTGATACTCCAGACTAGGCTCTATATATTTATCATCTTAGTGGAGGGTGAAGTGGAGCAAGAATCTATTAGGCTAGTAGACTGCATCCCCATGATATTTGGGAATAAATGAGAACTTTTGTGAGCATCCACAGACACAGTCGCAAGACTCCCGACGGCATGAATGATATTAAAGATAGATTTTTTTTTGGCTCGGAGAATTCAATGAAGATGAAAGATGGTTTGATTAATGTAAAGCTATTGGATTTTATATTATATGTGATGATACCCCTCTTGATTCTTGTCCCCCCTCCTTTAGTTTGGTGGTTCAGAGGCTATTATCACGGCACTCTCGGACGAATTTCCACTGATCAGAGCCCATCGGGAACTTTTCGTCCTGGCTCTTTTCTCACTGTATTTTATCGTGGGACTAGCCTCGTGCTCACAAGGGGGTTTCTACTTTTTCAATCTCCTGGAACGATATGCTGCCGGATATTCTATTCTTTTTGCCGTTTTCTTCGAAGCCATTGCTGTCTCCTGGATTTATGGTTTGTTTGCCCTACATGATTTTTACCTCATTTTAACTTGTACACCTTCACCCTTTTTATGCATTTTTTTTTCTTCTTTTTTTTAACTTTTAATATACAAATGCATCTTTTTTCTTAAACTATTATTAATTATTTTTTACTTAAATGAATTTTCAATTGGAGATTGATTTTATTTTATTTTTGGATCAATTTAGAAATGATAATAAGTCAAATTCATGTACTAAAAATAGTGATGCTATTTATGAGCTTTTGTTTAAATTGGTTAATTATTTATTTGTTTTTTTGTGACAATTCATAGGAATTGACAGGTTCAGTTCTGACATTAAGGAGATGATGGGATTTTATCCGGGACTGTATTGGCGTGTTTGTTGGAAATTTGTGGCACCCATTTTTATTTTGGTATATTTTTTATACAAAAAAATAACAATTTTTTGATATTTTATTTAATAAAATACTAATTGGGAATGTTTTTTTTATTTAAAATAGTTTATCATCGTTTATGGACTCGTTGGTTATGAACCACTAACTCATGAAGGTCAATATTTAAGACAAATATTTTTTTCAAATTAATTAATTTTACGATTTATTATGACACTGATTTTTTCTTTATATGTTGACAGGTTACGTCTATCCACACTGGGCCAATGTATTAGGATGGTGTATTGCATCATCAAGTGTGGCCATGATTCCTGGGATGGCCATATTCAAATTATTAACAACTAATGGGACTTTCCGTCAAGTAATATAATTTAATATTTAAATAGAAAATTTTTATTTATCAAAATTCTTTTTTAAATTATGAATTTTTTGTGTGTGTAGAGATTGAAATTCTTGACGACACCATGGAGGGACACTCAGTTACAAGCTACAACATTGAATGGAATCCAAAGTGAATCAAGCCGAAAAAGCAATATAATTGGAGAGCCTGTTTAAATTTTTGTGTGTAAAAAAACAGGAAAATCGTGTCAGTATTTCCAATTGTTGAGAATTTAATAAATTCAATTTATTAAAATTGAAGAAAATTCTCTAGAGCACGTTTTACAAAAAGATAGTGCTAAATAGTAAAGATCTGAATAACTTTGGAAAAAATATTATTTAATGGTGTGGACAATTATATAATACTCCAGATTAGAATTTATTCCACAACAGATTCATCAATCTGTTAATCGTTCATAAATAATTGTTTTTGTGTACAATATACAGAATTATATATACGTTTTACTAGCAGAACTTTTTCCATTCATTCAAGTTCAAATCTATATAAATATTATAGCTTAATATATACTAATTAATCTCAGGTGTGGGACCAATACCTTGAGTATACGTTACATATTTCTGCTTTTTGTGACCATGTGACATTTTTGACGTTGAGGAATTTAGGAAACTTAACTCACTCTTGAATTAAATATTCCCACTAACTTTACAATTAGTCACAAAAATTATCAACGAAATATTATGTGTGTACTACCTCTATTATCCAGTCTTGTATTTTATTCAATAATTAATAATATAATTATAAATTAATATATTTGAGTTTCCTTTTTATTTTCTCGACTTAATGTAAGAAACTAATTATTAATTAACTACAATTTGAGGCGACGGAGTTAAAGTGAAAGAAGCAATTTCTTTTTTTAATTATTGAAATTTGGAAAAAATTGTACAGTATTTGAACTTTAAAATGGTCATGAAATTGACACTGACAAGAAAAAGATGGAATTTGATGTCCACATCTTGTGAAAATTGTAGTCTTATAGATGAATTTAATAGAAAGTAAATATAAATTATAATAATAGTATGATGGTAATTGTAAATTAATTAGATAAAAATATTCTGCTATTGTATTCACAACCCTTGAGAAGAATATAGGTGATTAATTGTTAACAACCAAATCACTTAACGTTTGAAAATCTGTACAAGACCTCTCTAATAAATTAATATCAATACTGTTGATGAATGAGTAGATTCAAATAAATAGAAAAAAAACAATTTAGTCATGTCTAGTAGTCTATAAAGTGTATATGTGTTCACACATGTCTGTACAATTAGTGTGATAATGTACTTATTATTGGTGATTGTGAATTTATGAGAAAAACTAATTATGATTGGCTGGTCTATCTATTTTACCCAATTTTTGTAACAGTGTTACAAAGAAAGTCATGCAACGTTTATCTGTTGGATAAATTTACCGTATTATGAATACATGAGGATCATAAATACCAAATGCAAGTAAAATGATGATGAAAAATACAGCAGCCAAATTAATTTTCATCACCATTTGAAAAATGCATTTCAGTATCAAAATATTTGTGTGGTGGTAGTCAACTGTTAAATTAATTATTGACAGAAAATTGAATTTAAAAAATTCCAGCTCTTTAGAATTGAAAATGTGTACAAATATTGTCGTCATCTTAACAAAAATCAAAATTTGACAAATGCAGTAAACATTATTAAAATCGTTTAATGATAAATAAAATTCAAACGGGTGCTTTTTCTGTTTTGATTTGAGCTTTTTTTAGTTGTCTGTATAAAAGAATTTAAATTCTCATTTAAGTGTACAGAATGTAAATTGTTAGTTAGGTAAATTAGTATATTATGCACTTTGACAAATAATTGCAAGGTCATTTAGTCTATGTGCTAGTACCAGAATTGCAATTAAAAGTTATGACAAAAGATGTAAATACAGTCAACAAATGTTGTTTTGTCCAAGTGAATTAATTTTAAACTAAATTATTAAAGTTGAGACTATTCCAACAATGTTATTAAAAAATATCTGTACAAAAAACATCATGTTCTTAATTAAAATAAGGATTGAGATCTGTAATGTCAGATTTGTAAAATATCTCTGTTATACTAAAATTAGTTAAATAGAGTGAAAAAAAATAAATGTGTGCTTTAGGCCTTAGGATGATGGAAAATTGTCGTCATCACTGCTTACATTCCCTTGAGAGTGGAGCTGAAAAATAATAACCAAAAAAATATTTCAAACAAGTGCGTATGGACGTAGAATGGATATTCGTATAATTAATAGATATTAAATAATATTTAAAATATTCCCGTATAATTAACACATGTTGTGTCTCCGCCAACTTACTCTCATGATTGTTATCGTTCGTACTCCATAAAATTGATAAAAAAAATATATAAATAATTGTTGCAAAGCGAAAAAAGAAGAAATGGCAGACATGTAAATTGTACAGTACTCACAATATACTGTACAGTATATGTCACTCATGATCAAACAAATGTGAAAATGGATGCATTAGTTATAATAACAATTAAATTAGTTAAATGATACAATTTGCTCGATGTTAGGATTTGTAATCCTTGAAAAAAAAATTATATTTAAGATTTATTAATTATTAACTGTTAAACCCATAAAAATATATATAAAATTGTAACCGTTGCTGTGAAACAAATCAAATACACAAGCTATATATAATATATATATATATAAGACATAGGGTATATCCCAAAAGAAAAATTACACCTCATACGTATTTAAAAACTTAACATGGTTTGGGCTTGTCATTTGTAAAAAATTGATTAATGTTTGAAACGGTTGTATTAAATAAAACTTTGAAAAAAAATCTCTCTCTTTATCATTTAAAAAAATGGGGATTTTTGTTGTACACAAAACAAAAATGAAGCAAAGGAACTCATCATTGAGGAATTTTTGTTAGTGAAAAATGACTCACACACCTAAACTGACATACCTGTGTGTATGAATAATATGTAAATTTGAAAACAATTAAGCAAGTGTCAACAATCTAAAGAATTATTGTGACTCCTCTATACTAAATATGAATTGCTCTAAATCACATGTGAAAATTCTCTCACCAATTAGACAATTTAAAAAATATTAGTACTCGTACAGTACCTAATGTGACTAGAAGATACATTTCCGGTTCATAGAAAAGGACGCTGAGAGGGGTCTCTACATGACACACGGATGTAAATGGACAGGTGTGTGTTGTCCTTGCTGTGTGTGTGTGTTGATATTTGATCCACATTTAAATTTTTGAAAAACGAGTATGAAATGACCAAATACACTCCACTCCACAGTGAGGAGAAAAGTCGCTTGCCTCAATGTCAAAATTGAGATCATTTTCATGTGATTTGATTAAATCAAAAGAAGTTTTTTTTTCTCTCTTTTTGCCTTGGTCTTACATACTAAACAGGCAAGATAGTTTGAACATGGAATTAAAGGAGGCTTGTTAAATAGGAACTAGGAAGGATGTGATGATCATCATCTGTACACTCTGTGGCTGTGGTACAAAGACAAAAGAGTTTTATGTAGTTAAATAAACAGGTATACCCCTACATGTACAATGTAGGAGCAGACTGTAAACAATGTGAGAGAGATGTGGAGAGTACAAAAGATTAGCGAAAAAATTGAACCCTACAGGCAAAAAAAATGTTTTCTCGCACTTGCTCAACGACGACTAACTACTAACTACATTAGTTAGTTTCGCTTAACTCTCTTAAACGCTTAACTTGTTACGTATACATACATTGTACATTGTACATGTAATAGATATAACAAGTCACTACATGAAAAATTCCAATCATTCTATTCTACAATGCATGCAAAGATGAAGCCCAGGTATATGCAAATAACATTGAATCAAGTACAATCCTGACTTATTACTTTTGTACACAATTTTTTTTTTGCAGCTGTCTCCTTATAGAGTGGTTTTCTTGTTGTTGTTTTTGTTGCTGTCACACAACAGAGACACGCAACTGAGAGAAAGACATGGACAAGAACAATTTGACTCCAATCAATTCAATCAAAATGGGGCTAAATCCTGGATGACTTCTCGTTGTCAATTTTGTTACATTTCATATTTTGGAAATTATTTTCCTGCATTCGCTTTCTCTGAGAAAGGAAGGCCATAAGGGAAAGTTTGGTGATAAAATGGCTAGATCTGGTAAAAGTGTAATTGATGATGTTATAAATATAATTATTTGATTGATTTAATATGGCTGACAGGACGATTCACTTCTTTAATAGAGATGTGAGCTTAAGTGCTACTATAATGTGGCGAATGTCAATAATTGTCATTTGTAGTCAATGCTTCATTTAGTAATAATTACGTCAACATGGAAGCATGCCTGTCTCTTTGGGTCAGTAACCGTTTGATTATTCATCATCCTCCTGTGTCCATGAACAAGGAAATATGTCAATGTACTTTAATACGTAACTTACTAATTGTTACTTATTTTTAGTACAGAGTGGGGATTTATTACTAAATCTATCTCTGAAGAGTTAATTAAAGTCAGTGTCATCCACCATTTTATAATTAACTTATTTGAGCAATTAAATTTAAAAATGATTAGGACAATTGACTGAAATTGAGGGTCCTCATGTAAAGAGTCAGTACACTCAAATGAGTTTTTAATATTGTCATTTTCACACTAATTTATTATGTAGTGCTACGAGTACACTACACAAAGTTAATGAAGGTGTCAGTTGACTGGAAAGGGTGCTATGAACTCTATAAAAAAAACTACTGGCAACATGTACTCTACATTAATTATGATTGTGGTTACATACACTTTAAGAAAAAAATGTCATAAATTGAAACCAGATAGTTTTGTAATCGCCTCCTCATATATTTATGTTCCAATAACGGAACTAAAGAGGGGCTGATTGGGTAATAAAGCTCTAATTCAATTAAAACTATCTGTTAGAATCATGACAGCCAGCACAAGGGCTATTTAACTACACTCACTATAGATATTATTAGAATATAAATTAAAATTGCTTTGTACTATTATAAACTACCTACATAATTTTAACAGTCATAAATTGATGAATTAAGCAGTGGGACAAGAAAGAAAAGAAAGTTTGTGGAATGAAACTTTTAAAAATAAATTGACACACAAAATTTTTACACCAACTCTATATCTGGCTAGGAGAGGCACACTGACGCCGTCACCTAGACATGCAATTGTCATGATTGAAATGTAATACCCCTTTTCATTACAATTGTACAAGTCCTCTCCATACTTGATGACATCCATGAGACAATGAATGAATTATTATTATTTTCCCACGGTTTTCCTTCATCTCAGAATGAAACTGCAAGGATTTTTTCATATACTGTACGTACTGTAGATAGAACAGCTCTCAAAATTATCTGTACAAAGTTATTTGACATTCATCTCCAATAAATAAATCGTGGGTGTCTATGAGGTCATCCTCGTCGTCTCTCGTCACATTTTTTATAAAGCGTTGAACAAGGAAAGGTAGGACCAACCTACAAAAATCCAAATCCTTCTCATCGTCAGTTCAGTCATAGCCAAATGTTGTCCATACCATCTGTATAACCATATATTACATAATACACCATAAAATTTACTGTAAAAAAAACTAGCTACACCCATCCAACCAAAAAAAACAAATTTTCATTGGTGTATTCAATTTCATATCATGTAAATATAAATATGTACGCTCTTCATGTAAAAAATATACAGAATTTAAGAGTATCACACGGAACCGTGTCCAGAGTCTGGAGTCTAGAAGAAAAAAAAAGATTTTTTGATGCCAAAAAGTCACACAAACAAAATTCCTCTCTTTATGGTTTAGCACTATCGACACGTTCTTTATTAGGGGGCTTGGTAAAAAAAAGTCCAGGATGGAGTCACAATGGGACATAATAATTTATAATGACTCTTAGTATTATAGTACATAAATACATATAACAAGAGAATGTATAGATTGTTGATTTTACAAGTAATATTACCTAATTTTAAAATAAATATTAATGGGAGACAAATTAAAAGTAAACAAATGGATTTAATGGTGGGAAATCCCTCATGAATTATGGGCCAGACGCCAGACTACTGTGTCAACATAAAATGGACCATGTTACAACTACAAGTCGTCAGAGACTGAATATTTTGTGTCTAGCTATCTGTAGATTCTAAAAAAAAACTACATATGGTCACTTGCTAACAAACATGTTTAATAATTAGGATAGTATTAGCAGCTTGAGTAAGTACCAACCCATGCGTATTTTTCCATGGTACGAGTCATTGCTTTATTAAGCCCCATTTGCATAAATAATACTTTTTTTGTATAATATAGCCAATATATATCTCTCTCTCTATAAAATTTATTGGATCATAAAGTTTAGTTGCAAATAATCTTTTTTGTACTCTCGAGGGGGGTTCAGTCTACAGTGCATTGTCCTTCCGCTCATTACATTTTAACAAATAATTATTATAAAAGAAAAATTGTCCTGTTATAAATGACTGGAGACAAATCAAAAAGATCATGTCCATATTTGGGTCATTACAACAAGATAAAGACAAGAAAAAAATTTTGGCAGGGTTTAATAATAAAAAAATAAATTTAAAATGCAAACTGCACATGCATTTGTCAAATGAATATTAAATATAGGGTAGGACAACTAGCCGTACAACTTATTTTCATTCATAAAAGTTGATACATTAATGCACGTGTTATACTTATCAACAAAAATTTATGTTAGATAAAGCTGTCGAGAGGATTGAATTGACCATCTCAATAATATCTGGGCTTCTCTCTCTTTTGTATATCCGCATGGATTTTACCTAGATAATTATTACACATAAACAACCAATTTTATTATGTAGACGCAAGTCTAGAGGAAAATCTCATGGCTGAGAAAGCATGGAATTTGGAGGAAATATGAGAGTCATCTTTTTTCTAAGAAAAAAAATAGAGATAATGATAATATACATAATAAGATGTTCGTCTTGCATGATTTAATACGTGTAATATTATTTATTGCATATATAAAATATCCATTGTTTACTCCAGTCATTTTGGGAATGAGAAGTCAAAAATTTGAGGGATCTCGAATAGTCATGGCTTATTTGATGTAGAAAAATAACTACATTTTAGATTTAGTTTTGAACACATGCTATACACATACACGAAAATGACTATATATTTTTATTGTACAAGTACTGTCATGCATTTTTTCCTCTTTTCTTTTTATACTTGAAAAATAATAATGGATAAAAATGTGATAACTACTTACTAAATTGTGATCATGTTTATGTTTTTTTCAAAAAACTTTTAACAATCGTCACACATGTACATGTACATATGGATATCGTGGCCTTACTCTTCATCTTGTCATATATGTGAATTATAAAGCTTTTGGCTTGAGCTATAACATTTTGTATAATGTACATGTACATAAGTAAAGGTATTTAGCTTCAATCTGATGCTGTTCCTTCTTTTTCCAAGTAACAACTAAAAGTTAATACAGGTTCAGCTTGGTTGATTTTCTGCTATACTCATCATCATCATCTTCTTCTTGTTCATCTCTCAATGGAGGCAGAGGCAAGATAAAAGTTAATTCAGCTTTAGTCTATCTAACACGACATTCCTTAAAGGAGAGGAGTACAAAGTACAAAATTCTGATGCAAATTAACAAAAGCAAAAGGGGTAGTCTAGTCTAGGGTACCACTTCCGTTTCAAAGTGTCACAATGCCTACTTACTTTTTTTCGAGTGTGTGGACCGAAAACAATTTATGACCATGCAATTTTTGCCTCCATAATTAATTAAAAAACTTTAAACTAGTATTTTTTGTCCATGTTCAATTTTTCATCATGTCTCCAGTTTTAATTTAAATTTAAAAATTAAATGTTAAATTTATTTCCAAAATCATTTAATATTTTTGTGATCAATTGACAATTGAGGTCAATTTAGTCTTGTTGGTCAGGAACCTTGCCTAAGAGTAGATTCAAAGCTAGTTATATTCAATGCACTTGAACCACTTGTCTCATGTCCTTCAACCGTTTTGTCATAATCATGTCGGCAAATCTCCAATAATTTTTATCATTATTATTGTAAAGTTTTAGTTTTTGCTAAAAATGGCCCAATTATTTATTTTTTTTGCTTGCACAGACAAGTTTTTTTTTTGTTTTTATCGTATAGTTTTTTTTATCAAAGTAATTTACTTTTCCATTTACTTAATTTTACTAACCAGTCACCCTCTCTCTCTCTCTCTGTCTTTCGAGAGCCGGATGTCATTTTGTGTAGGTAGACATTTGGAAAACAAGAAAAGTTTGCCCACCTGTAGAATAAAATGGAGGTGAGACAGTATAAAATAATTTTTACAGACACCCACAATTTTTGTACACTTTATCGTGAGAAAATCCCAATCAAATAAATTCATAAAGTCATTAACAACATTACATAATCATAATCATAATTTTTGCAGAGTACTCTCTTGTACTGAATGACTGACTGCAAAAAAATGGTTTTTTTCATGTGTGCAATGCAAAAAGCTTGAATTTCTTTTCCGTTCAAAATAATTGTAATATTAATTGCACTAAAAGTTGTGTTTCTCTGTACTATCAACAATAAATCAGAAAAGAATAACAAAAAAAGTCTAACAGCCAATGGCATCCGCTTGTGTGTTAGTATTCCATCCAAGTTTTCTAACATTTGTCTCTCTTCACAATTAAACAACAAAATAGTTTGTAATGTACCTGAGACAATTTTATTTCACTTGAACCCCTTCGGTCTTGTCGGTTGAACGTAATTCGTAATAAAAAAGGGCCAAAATAAAAAAACATGTGGAATTTTTACGTGGGTTTTGTTTTGAGTCATCTCACGACATTCCCCACCTAAAAAGTATCAATCATCCATATTAATTAATGAAAGAATTTTTTTGAGACGTTAATGAAAATTTCGCACATTGTTGTTTTAGTGCAAATTTAGTATGGATGACAAAAAAAATTTGTTTAAAATTGTACACAGACGTACATACGTCCTCCACTTTGCATTGTGAAGCTACAAATCGTGGAAAATAAATAAAAATATAAAATATTACATTGACATAAAAGACTTATGCTTTAAAGTTCCCCTACTGTGCTGGCAAAAGAAATATTCACAATTAATTACCAAAACCAACTTTAGTAGTTAAATACCACGTGCATATTTTTTCATTTATGCCTGAGTACGTACATGCTATTCCTTTTAGCTGAGGAGTCTCCATTTTTAAATAAAAAAATTAAATATTACATGAAACATGTGTAACCATCCATTTGTTTATAATCATGTGACTTGAGACGAGAACATAAAATATTTTTATTGAAATTTTCAAGTTTCTCTTTGTACACACACGAGTGTCCGACATCCGGAAGGGAGCTGTCTGCATTTTAAAATAAAAAAATTCTGAGAATTCAGATAAAGTGTCCGATTTTTTTTGCAATATGTTAAAATGCCAATCGTTGATGATGATGGAGTTTGATAAAAAAAAATTGATAGATTCCATTGAAATTTTTTATCAAAATAGAGATTATTTCTTAGACTTTTATACACTTACGATTCTACTGATATACATTACGGAGGAAGATAAGAATCTTCGATCTTGTTGAATTTTATTATAAAAATTTTGCCAATTTTAAAATTGCAAAATTTGCTCATAGTTGAATAGTGCAGATTTTGTGGATTCTACAGTCTACAGAATTTTATAGAGAGAGAAAGAGAGAGAGAGCCAAAATTTTAATGTATATTTTTTTGGTGAATTTGTGAAGATGAAAGAGATGCCGGACTAAAAATGGGTAAAGTATTATTAGTTTTATTATTTTACAGCTACTAATTATGAGTACTCACTCATAATATGTTGATGAAATATTTAGTAAAAAAACCAGACATTTTCCGGTTTTCAGGCCTTTAAGCTAAAAATTTTTGTTGACTCTTTGTCCTTATTTCTTAGTTTTAGTCAGATTCATAAAGAAAATCAAACGTGAAGTCAAAATTAAGCATGGCCAATTTAAAACTTTACAAAAAAAATAAACTTACAGATATAGACAGATAATATTCATGTAAAAAAAACTAAAAAAAAGAGAAACTTAGAATAGAAATAAAATATCCTCTTGTTTTTTTTTTGTAAATTTACAATCAGACAGACAAAAAAAGTGATAAATAAAATAAAAAGCGTTGGGGTTGACCCTTAAAACAATTTTTTTTTATCATCTCGTCGACTCATCTCTCTCAAGTCTTAACTCTCTTTGGCCGAGACAAAAGAAGGATCTTCTCCATTTTGTAAGATTAATGAATCAAACTAATAAAACTTATAAAGAGGCTGGTCTGTACTTCATTTATTATCTCTCTCTCTCTCTCATTATGATTTTCCTTTAACGCTTGTCACCAAAGTGGAATTGTTTGCTCAACCATACAAAAAAGAATTAGAGATAACAATGCATGTAGTACATACTGAGTAATATGGAAAATAATTTTGGTTGTCAAAATAATAAATACAAAAAAAACGTCAAGAGGAACCGCTAACTCAAGAAAAAAAGATAATAATTAAAATTTACATTCTTCATTTTTTAAAAATTATTTCATCCATAAATATAGAGCAAGAGCAAGTTGTGATAAAAAAAATGTGTGAGATTTTTGAGACAAGAGGTGAAAAAGAATTAGAGAAACAGCATCAAGTTTGCACTTCATCTCTACGTCTGTGGGATGAAGAGGAGGAGGAGGGGGGATGGGATGAAAAGTTGATTATGAATGAAGCTAATACGATAATTACACCAAAAGGATGAGTCGCCTTTACCTGATAAATGTTGTAATGAGGTCTTATGGTGGAGGAGGTCTTTGATTGTTGTTGTCAAATATCTTGACTCTCTCAAATGACATTGGCAAGGTCGCGAATCCGGTCTGAAAAAAAATATGTTCAATGATCATGCGATGACCCTTTAAACACTAGAGAGAGAGAGAGAGAGAGATGAAGAAGAATATAAAATCTTATCCTCCTTATCATGTACTCTATTGTGTGTCTGTTTATGTATATAAAAGTTATCGGGTTAGTGCTTAACTCGTGGTTGTTAGTCTTTAGTTGAGTTGACTTTTGTGGTTAATCTTCTTCCTCCTCAGTCGGTCCTCACAAGTTTCCAAAAAGATGCCAACAAGAAAGCTCAAGAGAGAGAAAGAAAATGACGCTACACATATAAAATTCCTTGTACATTTTGTACTACCCACAAAGTTGTGCAGTTAAACTTTACGATATATGTGTTATAAGGTTGAATATCAATCTGTACAAAATTTTGTACAAAAACAAAAGGAGATGATTTTTGTACAGCACGTACTTGTACACTTTTTCATTTTTGAGTTATAGAAATTATTTTTTTTTGTCATTTTGTAGATTCCATTATTTTATATTAATTTAAAAGCCATATAATATTAATTTAAAATGTTTTTTTTCTGTAAAAAAATCAACTAGGTACGAGTACAGGCAAGGATAATTCATCTGTCGATCTCATTTTCTCGTCTGAGTCTTGTTCTTCGTCATCCTCGTCAAAAGAGACTTTTCAAATGAGATTAAAAGCTTTGACATTTCCCTCAATTCATTATGGTCCATGTTATAATCTAGTGCAAGGACAATCCTCTCAAAAAAGGGTCGTTTAGTCCCCCCCCCCTCTCTCTCTGTCTTGGAGAATTTTAATTCTTTTAGGTCTTTGAAGTCTCTCTCAAAATTCTCATTTTAAGCATATTAAGCAGAAGAGTACTTTGAAATTTTCTTACAAAATTATGACCACAATCATCTTATTATTTGAGATTAAAAATTGAGTGTAGCCACAAGGAATATAATTTATGCAGTTTCATATATTTAACAAAATTAAAATCATTACGGAATCTCCCATTAGATAATTAGTCATGGATTTTATTATTTGTGTCTTGAATTCCAGTTTTATGTTAAATTCTACATGAAAAAAAATTCGTTTGATCATAATACAATCAGCTTGATTAAACCAGCATTTAAGTGTAATTTTTGCCAAAAAATGACAAACAATTCGGAAATTAATTAATTATTTCATTTTTTGACAAAATAATAATTTAATTGTGTCAATAATTGACAATTTTTTAAAGTTCCCGGATCTTAAAAATTATAGAAGAAAAAAATTGAAAATAAATCCAGCTTGTTAAGGAATGATTAATATTAAATAAAAAGCTTTTATAAAAATTGGGACAGCTTTATACGTAGCTTCGTCCTCATTTCACATTTTTACCAGAAAAAAATTTATTTGTACGTTAAGTCACGATAAAGTTTATAATAAATGGAATAGTTGTCAAAAAAATATTTTTTTTCGTTAAAAATAAATCTCTGAAATAAAGTAGAATAAAAAAAATTCAAGAAAAGAATTAAAAATAAATAAATAAAAAAAGAATCATTTAAGTTTCATGTTAATTACACTAATATTTATGTACTAGAGTCAAAAGGGAGGGAGGGAGGGTTGATGGGAGGGAGGGATAATGAGAAGAGTGAAATTAAAAAATGAAACTGTGTGTGTGTGCATTCCTCAAACTACAAACTGTAAGTTTGTACAAGTAGCGAGAGTGTGAGAATGAGTCTCTAATGATGAGTTCTCATTTGCATGAAAATCATCATTACATGTTGACGAACTGTCTTAAAAAATTGAGTCTCAAACTAAAAACTCAAAGTGCAGCTACAGAGGTAGTCTCATGTATGTAGTTTTAGTTTTACAAACAAGAAGAGAGAGCGACTCAATGAAGATTATTCACGAAATTATGTACAAAAACTCTCAACACCAAGAGCATAAGTAGGTACAAGGAGAGGAGGATAAGTCGAAATTGTTCAAGAGAGAGAGACAGAGAAAAATACATGGAGGATTGTACTGTCTAATACACAGAGAGAAGAGTGTAGAGTGGTTGAGGATGATTCGATGACTGCCTATGTATATAACACAAGTCTTACAAAGATACAAGAAGATGAGTAAAGAAGATGAGTTGAAATTCCACCCTCCTTCTTTCTTTCATTCAGTTTCAGTTCCGGAACCCAGCCCACTTATGAGCGGTCCTTGACCTCCTTATTTCTTCTCTCTCTCTCTCTTACCTGTCACATTTTACCTACACTCTTCAATCCTTGTTCTATCTCTACACTCTTTTACACCACATCACTTACATACACAGACACAGGTATGAGAGTTGTATGTGTAGAGATAGACACTCTTTTTTGTGTGCATGCTTCCTTTTTGGTATTTGTATCAACTGATAGAATGTATAAAAGACACGTATAAATTTTCTCTCATTCATTCATTCATTCACAATGGGAAGACGGTACGTGGATCGACTTTTGCGTGAAAGCTTTTTTGCCATCCCATCCATCCTACCTGTACAGACAGAGAGCTCTAACTTGTGTAGTTACCTGGCTTACAATTTTTCTTATAGCCAATGCCAATGGAATACCCCATGCATATCTCTCTATGATGAGGCATTTTGGTTATATTCAATATGACTATCCGTATGCTCTCATAACATGAGCATTACTAAACCAAAACAATTCAACGGAACGTCGGTGACATAAATTTTATATCAACAGCCAGCTTTTTACACATATAAATTCTCCACTATAAACTTACTCATCGTCTCATTCACTTTGATAAATGTGTGAGAGACGTACAAACATGTCTAGTACAAATAAATACAACAAAAATATATAATGAGTGAATGAATGATGGAGATAAGAATTTTATGAATAAAGCCAGAAACCGTAAAAAAAACCTTATCATAATATTATAATAATAACAACAACACAGATATAAGAGAGGACTCACAACTAAACCTATTAGTTGCACTGTATAATCACATTCATTTATAATACCGGTACATCCTTCTCTCTCTCTCTCATTCTAATAATATGAAATGAAGTATATGATACCAGAGAGAGAGAGAGAGACGGTGTGGATATTGTTAATATATTTATATAGTCATGATCATTTCCCCCTTATGGCATTATATCAGTTAGTTGACGTCGACTTTGTGAATGACTCAAAGAATTTTTGTACTTTGTACTCTCTCTCTCTTGTTGCTTCTTTTTTTTATTTTACCTTTGCGATATTTGTGTTTGGTCTATTCTTGCCGCATTTTTCTTCTCCTTTTTTTGGCTACTACAGATCCTTCTGTCTTTACTTCGTTCTGGTTCAAAACTTGAACAAAGAGCGAGAGAAACAAGGATTTTTATAGAAAGTCTCTAAAAAAAGGATTCGCAAAAAAATAATGTTGGAATAGATGATGATTTACACAAGAGTGAGCCTCGCCTTTTTTTCTCATTCAATCATTCCTCTCTCTCTCCCATCCGCTGTAAATATATTTTTTTATGTCAAAACACTTTGAGACATTTTTGGTACATGGGTGCTCTACTCTTTATAAAGGAGAGACAATTTAACGCGACAGGTAAAATTACACGTGTAATATTTATTAGTATTTATCGTCACATAATAATCTTTGGTAGTAAATAACAATAGTCAAATCTTAATAAACTAAATATTATAGTTAATATTTTGAACATTAATTTGAATATGCGTGCGTTAATTCTTAAGTTTCTAAAAAACTTCATTGTCTTCAAAATTCTTGCTTTGCCCTTTGTCTATTTTTTTTTTGCTTTGAAAATTATTCCAGGATGTAGTTTTTATATGTTTATCAAATTGAAATCTCGGACACTTTCAAGTGTCAGGATGAGGATGAGTGTCAAAAAAAAGCTGAAAAATTTGTGCTTGTTCATTATCATTGTGATCTAAACTTGAGTCATGAGATTTTACAAAAAATGATCACCTACATAAAAAAATACTTTGATAGTAAACTGTAGTCATTTAATACATATTAGAATAAATGCTCATAAATATAGTGTCTTTGACTTTGTACTACAATCATAATTATATGAATTAAAGTTTATAAAGTTTAATTGTACCGCGCTAAATGCATGTTACACATGATGCGTCTTGCCACGTTTCCCTCTTACAGAAAAAAGAGTTTTTGGTTGTGAGCACACGAGGAATGGGATTTCAAGAATAAAAATTATAGTTAATATTTATATTGGTACTACTGACTACAATAAGTATAATGGCTACTACATATAATTTTTACCTATATTTATAGTTAAAGACTCTGCGCATTTTTATTATCACGCTCACCTCCAGCACATAATCAATTTAAATTCCGTGAGCTTGAGCTATCTCTTGACCCCATTTAAGTTCCGTTTGAACCGTCTACAGTGATTTTTTTTTATGATTAAAAAAAATTCCAGAACGTCTTACGTCAAACTTCCGTCAACTTTTTTTTTATTGAAAAACAGAGTGATGAGATGGTTTTCTATTAAAACAACGTGTTCAAAATATTATGAGCCTGCTGACGATCACTCTTAGTCCATGAGGAGTCTTGTAAACAGTGTAAAAAGCTTTCAAGCGCACGCTTCAACAGTGCCAATCATAGATCTCATGGATATTTGCTGAAATGTGAATTTAATGCATAATCAATACACAAATTAATTTTAAGACTGTATTATAACTCATACTAGTCTACTAGTCTAAAAAGAATCCATTTTCATATTCAAAAGACTAGAGAGAGAGAGAGAGAGACCAAGAGTCAGAATGTCACAAAGATTTATGAAAATTTATTTGTCTACATTCCAATGTGTCTCTTCTGTACAACAGAAAATTCGGGGAAATGGAAAATCAACAAAATTTGATTTATAAATCTAGTCAATTGTGGTTACAATAGTACAGTGGATGGAATTTGATAATAAATTTTAAATTAAGTTTTATTTCGACTTTCTCATGGACTCCAGGACACGGATATAAAATTTTAGGCAGCCATAGGTATAGCTATAGGTCATTCTGACCTTGGTCAGACCATGTCCGGTCTTTGACACATTTATCACCATTATCTCAAATTCTCAAGTCAAGAGAAAACGTGGTCTCCAAATCTGAAATGAGATTATGGACCCATGCCATTTTTTTCCAAAGAGGCAACTGCTGTTCCCTGCTCCAAAATTTCAAGTCAAAAAAATTGACGTCAATATCAAGATTCAAAATTTCTGTATCATTTTTCAGGCTAGACAACATGCTGCAACACTCTCAAAAAAGGGGGGAGAATGTAGTATGCAAGTCAAAACGCAATGATAAAATAATTTGATATGCACTCACTGTATGAATCATGCCTAATTCAGCCTCTATGGAAAATTACAGTCCTTATGTCACGTATATTATCGGCACACGACGGAAACAAAAAAAGTTAAAGACAATGCTTGTTAAATAGTCATCAATAAAAAAATTAAAGAGTCGGTATAGTTCCAATCAATTACAATAAAAAAAATTTGCAAGACACAAAGAAGCAAGTCTTGTCATGGACAGGTGCTGTACAAGGGAGAGAATTGATATAAAGTTTTTCTTTTGTGATGGCACGGGTAGGGGTAGAAAGAGCTAATAATATTCTACAAGCATTTTTGAAGACACAAGAGAGAGAGAGAGAGAGAGAGAGAGAGAATGGGGAACCAATGATGATGACGGCACGAGTAGAAATTGACATGGACTGTCTGAGACGAGACAAGACACACAGAAGTTGTACATTTACATAATGGCACGATTCATCTGAGGACATTTGTAAAATCAACCACAAGTACGGATGCTTATGAAATCTACCACACCGTAAGTGTTCCGTCAAAGGAGGAGAGAGAGAGACAGTCTAGATAACAGTGGCAGACATTATACTCGTAGTGTTCAAATTGCGAATTTGTACCCTCACAAAAAAAATTCAACATGGCTCTTAGTCTAATACACATAAGCCGGCACGTAGTTTACAATGAAATAGTCATTTTATATGTATTTCAGACTTGAGATTGTGTCTCTTGTACTTATTGTAATAGTGATGATGCTCCTAATGTACTATGTACGAGTGTTTCGTTGTTTAACAAAATTTGTGGGGATTGATGACGATGAGATGTCACTTGAATGAAAGCAATTCAATTCAAAAATTGGTTAGAACTTGAATTAATATTTTCACAAACATATTTATCAATATTACTTTACTTTGTAATATTCTAGTCAATTGAAGTTATTAATATAAAGTATATATCCACCGTTAGTCTATTGAAACCATTTTTTGGTATGTTATGCACGTTTTGCCAATATAAATATTAAATTTATATACATAAGTTTGTAAAATATGATAATGTATATATAATAGTACTTTCCAGTGTTTGCATGAAGGATGACGTGTATCTTCTCTTCTCTCTCTCTCATTTGTTTACAATTCTCATTTATTTACCTGAGAGAATGCATTTGTGGATTTTCCATATCATTATCAGTTCTAATTCTCTCTCTCTTGTTCCTTTCAGTGTTTATAAAACTTTGCCAAAATTCTCTCTCTCTCTCTCTCTTTCTACAGCCAATTAGCACCTGTACCTTATCTTTGATTTATGAATTGAAATTAATTTTAATTTATCAATCAACTCTGTTCATCTTTCCATGTTCATTTTCACTGACTAGCACAAAATTTAATCTCTCTCTCATCGTCAGTATCTTTGAAAAGTTTCTTGTGTTGATATTTCCATTTCCAAATTTTGTGTCTATTTTCTGTAATCCTGGACAAATAATTAAGACTGATTCATCATTAGTTTAATTAAATAATAATTTTAAAAGTTGTAATTTTTTTTGTGCTACTAACTACTAAGCTAAAAATCTTTGTTTTGTCAAGAGATTTTACTGGAGAATGGACTGAATGGAGTTTATAGTTAATTTGAAAAACTAAAGAGAATTTTCAAAACAGAAAATAAATGATTTTTTGTTCCAATGGCACGATTATTTTTTCTCTCTCTCTCTCTCTCTCTCTTGTTGTTGAAGATGCTGTAGTGAGTGTAACGAAAGGATTTAAATGCGGCTGAAGGTATGAAACAATAGAAAAATATTATGTATAGATAAGTGAGTGTACATGGTATATAAAAATAAGCCCAAATGCATCACAAATTGAGATTCACAATAGAAAAGAAAAGGTGAAGGTGTGTTGTGTATTGTATCATTTTAGTTTTTTTTTATTTGTCGTGTGCTCAAATATTTAACTCGAGGGCTTTTCCTTAATTGTGTACGCATAGAATTGATTCTATTCAATTCCAAATTGTTTTTAAAAACTAAAATCCTCCATTGGAATTGGGATAAAATGGAGAGAGAATGAGACGATGGGAAAAGATGCTGCATAATTCATTAAATCTAGGCTTTGTGACAACAGCCAGCCAGAGAGATGGCAAAAGGATAAATCAGTAAATGAACAGACATTTTATTCAGACCGAATTTACTATTCCCATTATTTCTCTCTCTGTAGTTTTATACACAAAAGCTGTCATTGTATAGCCTTGTAAATTATACGTGAAAAAAAACTGGCTTTTGTGGTAGACTACGTGTAATTGTACATTTATCTGTTTAGGCTATTTAGTTAATGACAAATGAAAATAATATGTAATTGTAGAGACAAATGTATTTGTAAATATATCTGCACGCTATACATTTTTTTCTCATTGTATTGATTCTCTTCTGTCATTTGTTCAAGCTCAAGGGGAGAATTATTTAGTGCTACAATTATTATTCATCAATTATTTTATCTTTTTTATTAATGATAACTAAAATGCACACAATTTTATACCAAAGTTTTTTATTTCGACTCATCTTCATTTCCTAATTCATAATTTTGATGTTTCAATAAAGAAGATATTTTAAAAATATAATTAGTGTTTTAAATATTAAGTTTTAATTCTAATAGATTGCCCATGAAAAATGTTGAGAGATAAAAGTGGGGTTAATTCCGGGGACTTTTGCCGACGGGGTCGGTGGTGAAGAGGTTAACGCCTCTGACCAGAAGCAATGAATTTATACAACGTACTGATTTAATGCTCCGTTTAACTATTGTTTACGTATGTAGTGTGGACTTCATCGTTAAAATTAATTAGACATGAGCCTCATTGTTGAGGCAAAAGTTCTTCTAAGGATCAAGGCGCGGCTTCGATCCCCCACGCCAGCATCAATTTTTGCAATTTTTGCAAATATTTTATCCATTTTTGTGACAGTTCAATCTTTACTGTCATCAAGAATGTTTCTAAATTGGAAAACGTGAATCTTGAATTAAGAAAATATTTTTAAAATCTACGATTAGAAGACTCCAAATACCTAATAAATAACTAAAAATAATTTTGGACTATGGTCATGGGCACATCAAAAAGGTCGGGGCAAAAAATCTTTTCATGGTCAATTTTAATTTCAAGGCCATGAATTTTGTTACTCATTGACAATTTTTAATCATTATTAATTCAATAATTTAATTAATTATTGACAAATAATCATAATTTAATTAATAGCCATAACAAACTAAATAAATTTAAATTAAATTTTCAAAGAGAGAGAGGCCTGGACAATGCTTTAAAAAAAATTGCCAAAAAGTTCAACATGCATAAAGTGGTTGAGCAACAAAAGTCATTAATTACATTTGTATAATCTCATCAAATATTAAATGAAGATATACCCCCCAAAAAATACAAGTTCACAGCCATAATATTTTCTAGTTAAGACATGTAAAGCCTCACAATAAAATAGTCAAGATGAACAAAAAAGAAAAAAAAGGTAGACCGGATTCAATTTTTCATGTTTTAAGATGGCCAAAAAAAAATTTCGCATTTAATTTTTTTTGCAAAAAAAAAATAAATCTTCTCAAAAACAATAGAAAAAGATTTAAAAATCATGTTAAAAATTGCTATAAAATTTTGGAATGATTATTTAGTTAAATTTTTCTTGTGAGTAAAATATTTGTACAGAGAGTAGTAGAAGAAAATGATGGGATTGTATCTGTACATAAAGTGAGGGATAGTTGCATGTGAGGAGGGGACGGAGAAGAATGTGAGTATTGTGAACCACGCATAAGAGACAACCCTGCTCAATGCTTTGCGGATATAACCCAAATTTCTTGTCCTAGAACCTTGGTTGGTATGTGTATGTGTGTGTGTGTAGTTTTGTAGTGGTGGATGAGGAGCTTCATTCATTCCAACTCATTCGCCCATTCATTGAGTTTTGGATTGCAGTCAGTTGCACTTCACAATTGATAATACACTTTGCCACTGCATACCACACTAAAAAGCAGCCACAGCCGCATACCTTCTGGGGCTCCTACCAAAAATTATCTCTCCTCAGCTCAGTTTGCAAACCAACAACAAGAAAAAAAACTTTACATTTTACATTGAGAGACTTTACCTTCTTCCTCCTCTTCATCTTCAAGTCATAAGCAAAAACTCTCTCTCTGTCATTATCTTGGACTTAAAAAAAATCCTTTTCATTTAATTTCAATAGTTTCCTCCTCACACTCTGCACGACAATCTGTCATAAAACTCTTCGTCTCCAACTGTCGTACAAGTCTTCCCCCCAAATTCTCTCTCTCTCTGTTTTGTGCCTCTTGTGTTTTTATTTAATTTGTGAATAATGAAAATTATATTAATAATTCAGTTTTAAATTTTCTACTTATTCCAAGTTAATTATTTGTGATTTGTGCAAGTGCCCATTTTCCAATTTTTACAGTGCCGGATCCTCTCTCTCTCTCTTCATGAAAAGAATTTAAAAGGGCTTTAAAATAAATTCAAAATGGTTTTTTTGCTTCTTTAATTAAATTTTGAATGTCTTAGTCAAAAGTCAAAATTGATTACCTACAAAAAAAACAATTATGGTATTAACAAAAAATATAATTTAAGTGTTGATATTTAAAATTATATAGTGTACACATATATAATGTACAGATACCATTAAAATTTCTGTACATAATGAATTTAATTAATTTTTCTCTCTTTACTGTTCATTTAGATTCACCAACTTTATTTTTTTACAAAGATTATTCTCATTTAGCTTAAATCTTATACTGAGTCAGTATACTTGTATATGTACAAGTATCTGTAGAAAATGAAGAGAGAAAAAAAAGATAAGATGTGGTTTTTTGAGAGAGAAGTCTTTAAGTACATAATTATCATTTTTGTTCCACTGAGACCATTGATTATAAATGCTGGCGTTGATCAACCATGTCCATTGATTGCCCTTTTCCCTACATTTTTTCTCAATTAATCAAATCAAACCCCAAACAGTTTTATATCCTTCTATATCCCTTCTCCTACATCCTATAAAAATATTTGCGAAAAAACCCCCCCATTTTTTATTAAAATTTTCTTAGTGTGTTTGGCCTCCAGACTAAAGATGAGAGAGAGAGAGAGGGGGGGAATTCATATCTATTAAATTTATTGGATATCTTCTCCATGCAAGTAAGTTCCTTTCCTGGGTTCAAATTTCAATTTTATTGCCATCCCCGTCTATTCAATTATAGTTAAAGTACACAAATACACACACTTGCTTATATAAGGCCGGCTTATCATGACCAACAGGTTTCCAATAGTTAATTTATTTATACACATACATATCCCACGTACAAAATTAACTAGTTCCATATATAAAATAATTTTCTCTCTCTTGTTGGAAGAATTGATAAGGGAATCAGCATGTATAAAAAAATTACAATTTACATTTACATTTATTTCTTGCAGCTCATGTGCACTTGACTTTTCAACAAAACCCAAGTCCTCCATTGTCGTCATTGCTGTATCTGTGGATTGAACAATCTTGAGAGGAGGAGGAGGAGGGGGGGAGTAACAAGAGAATGATTCTAACGGCTCAAAAAAAAAAGATGTGTGATGAATTTGAAGCTCAAGCTGTAATGCTGTAATACGTATACATACATGTAAAAAATTTTTTATATGTATGTGAGTGAGCTCATTGCAGAATTGCCATTTTATGACCCCTCGAGAGAGAGAGAGATGCATTCCTAGAGCTAAGGAGAAGGACGGTCTTTTCTTGTCTTGTAAGAAACAGAAACTCTCTCTGACTCGACGTGGTTTGATGGAAGGATAAGAGAACTAAACGTAGGAATTGATAAAGGACACTTTGTGGTGGCATTTAGAGAAATTTGTCGACACAATACAGAAAGAGAGAGAGATTACAATAAGCGAGTGCATCAAACCATGTGACAGTAACAAACTTGTTTTTTTTGGAACTGCAACTGGAATTTTATTGAAGGTTATCAGTTTCAGTTCAGTCTACAGATCCATCAGTTATAAAATACAACAAGATCCTGCAGATTCTCAAAATTGTGGCTACAAAATATTTAACAGTCTCATCATCATCGTTTGAACCTGCCCCACATCTCTTCAATATAAAATACAAAATATCAAAAACGTTCTTGTCAAGATTTTTGGACGTGAGTCGACGAAATAGCAAAACATCCATTTTAAGCAGATTCCTACATGATCTGTGAAGAAAAAGAAGAAGAAAAAAATGAATTGTATCTGTAGAGTGCTGTTGCCATACGACTGTACAAGTACAGATAATTTTTGTATAGAAAAAAAGAGTGTTCTGACCTAGTGATTTTATTCCTTTTTTGGGCTCACTCCTCACTTCAATGCCTTCCCCTCCCCCTCCTTTTTGCCGAGGCAGAGCCTCGTCCTCCGATTATAATTTGACAAATCATATACCAGAAATAGTTAAAAGAGATTCTTTTTTACATTTATCTTAAATACTTTTTTTTAATCTTGTCTTCACAAGCCTTAAAAATGAGGAATGAGAATTCAACAAAATTTTTTTTAGTTGCAATCAATTTTAAAGGGAGGATGTTGTGTGACCTACGAATACGATTGTGCAATAATTCCCATCGTCAGCCTTCTAAAAAAGTTTTCTCTGAGGAATAATAGTTGAAATTTCATAATATTTTTACTTGTCTTGTTTGCCCTCCATTTTTTCTAGTAATTTTTGTCAAATTAGGACATAATTCATCAATTTGTCTAAAAAAGAGGATTTTTTTTTGAAATTGGAAAAAAAATGTTGACAGTCTCTGATGACTTTTCTAAAGAGAAAAAAAAGTGTGGACAAAGATTTGTGTGGTGTTTACCTACAGAGTAGTACAGAGTCTAATTTTTAGAGATGGGAAGATCATGTTGTGTTTTTTGGGGGGGTTTGAAATGGCTCTCTCCTGGATAATAATCCTTTTCTAACAAGCTCCACTCACGTTTACCTTTGAGAGAGAGAGACTCTCGAGGGAGAGAATAGACCAAGACATGCAACAAAAGGTGAATCTTTTGAGACTTGATCAAGTCCATAAAAAGAAGAAGAATTCCCCTCTGTGTGTACGTAACCTACATTTTTGTCTATTATATTACCTGCATTCCTCAGATGAAGAAGGAGGTTGCGAAAATTATGCGCTCACTCTTATTTTTTTTCTTCTCTTGTCTCTCTCTCTCTTCTCTACATCTTCACAAGCCTCATCAATCATCATTAAGAAAGCCGGTGCAAGTCACATTTTTAGTTGATGCTCTCAACTACTTGGAATTTTTGGTCCGTCAACCTCAAGACAAGTCACACTGTGGAAACTTCAATATTTTTGTTTTGAAAAAAAATGACAAAAAAAACTAAAGAGTGGCACTAGACTGACGTGAAATAAATAATATTTGATTTTTTCAAATTAAATTTCCTCTGACTTTGACTTACAAAAGTCAAGTGCAAAAATGAAATCAAGTTTATTGGACCGATGCAAGAAATCAGAGTAGAATTTTTTTTTAAGTGTAATGTTTTATTTAATTCATTACATTTAAAAAATTCTGTGAGACACAAAGTACGAGCAAGGATCCCACGTGGCCGAGAATTTTAAGAATTTGGTCGGTGGGACTATTGCCCGTATTAAAATGTCTCTTTTATCATCATTTTAATTATTCTGATCTTCTCTCAAAAATATTTTTGACTGTTTCAAATTCTACAAAAAAAATTGCAAGTTTTTTATTCAAGAATTTTATGAAGCCAGTTGGATGATTTTTTGTTGTGTGTGTGTGTGTGACTGTTTTTGTTGGGTCAAAAATGTGATAAATTTTAATTGTAATATTTGTAAAAAGTGATGTGCTTCCAGCGACAAGAGACCAAAAGTGTTGACTTTTTTTTCTCTTTTTTTATATTGTACAACACAAGACATAGAAAATACATTACGTGGAGACGGCGTTGAAGCGTTCACGGATGTGACCTCAAAAAATTCTTCTTCAACTAAAGTTGACTCAACTTGTTCTTTTCAATGCCTCTGCCTCTGTTTGCCCAGTTAGACACACAACCACGTATCTGTCACATGCACTCTCACATACATACACAAATTTTTCTTACTACAAAAAATCTCATTTTATGTCCATCTTTTTTATTCTCTAACCTCATAATTACGATCAAAATCAAATTGTTTTTTTTGGACAATTCGTGGTTACGGTAAATGAATTCTTTTTAATATAATTTTTTGTGATTATTTTACTGGAGAGTCTCTCTCTATTAAATCCAATTAAGTGGACTGTGGGTGTCAGATCTCATCATTGTCTTTACCACAAATTTTAAATTGTGTGAAATATTTTCAAAATATTTTAATCCTCTAAAAAATCTCGATTTGTATTTTGAAAATTTTGACTGTTCAGTAATTTTATTTTCAAGATGATTTAATTATTTTAATACAGATGAATTTCGAATCTAGATTAGTATTATAAGAGTAGAGACCAAAATTAATAAATAAATAACTTAATAAATTATCTGTACAGATAGAGACAATTTAACTTTAGACAATTTTTTGTCACTCAATTTTAATTGTAATACAATTATTCACAACTGTCTAAAAACTGAACACTCAACAGACTAAAATATTACCTTGCAGCCGACCAGGAAGGACGATTTAACTCATCCGTGACAAAATGTTGACAAGAAAATAAGACACATAATTTTTTTATCATTGTAAATTTTAAGTGTGAACACTTTCCAAATTTCTAGACGACTGTAGCTCTAGTTGTACATACAAATATAAAACATGGTGACAGACATTTAACATAATTATTGTCCAGTATAACGATTGCTCTGCTTCTTTTTTTGGGGTTGGACAAATGTTAATTATGAAAGATATGTTCAATTTGGATATTTACAGACAGTCTTTATGTAAGTTGTCTCCCATGTGCATCATTCCATTGGCAAATTTCTATGGACGTAGACGTGAACATGGACGTGGGTATATCAAGACGTGACAGGTATGACGGCATGTGCAAAAATAAACATAAAAGTCTATCCTACTCTATATCCTTTTACTTATGCACAATTCTTATAGTCAAATGCAGGTACTTTGCAAAGGTAGGCAAATATGTATCTTCCATTAAATTCTCTAGTCCAGTGTTTACCTGGAGGGAATAAAATGTAGGTTTTTTTTGATTATTCAAAGACGTAGGACATGCAGAAAACAATGTAAGACAATATCAAGCAAATGCAAGGTATAAAAAAAATGAAGATATAAAAAAATACAAAAAAATTCATTTTGAATTACTCACTGCTTTTTTATTCATCATCATCACACTTGCATCGACTACAAAGTTTTATACAAGAACAATAAATATTTCGGGACTCTTTATAAACTTGAATGAAAGCAAAAAAAAAAATTTGTTAAATTAATGGAACGAGTTTTAAACTTGATAAATTGTTACTTAAATATTTTAGAATCTGACATAATTTTATTAATCAGCTGATCCAAATAGTACCTTAAGTAAACTATAAATATTTGAGAGAATTTAAATGGAAAAAAACAATGAAAAATTCTTTGTTGATGAAAAATCATCCAATATTTTCTTCATGTTAATAATAAATCTCCAGTCCAGATGCTGTCATCATTGAGTGTGCAAATTGTTTGCACAGGCATTCTCTCCAAAGATACAGAGGGGGGTGCACTTTAGGCTTGAAAGAAGAAGAAAAAGAAAAAATGAATGGTTGGAATACTGATACTGATAGTTGACCCTGGCCCGGCCCACAGTTATTACATGACTAAACATGTGTTATGTACATGAAAGATTATGTGTGGTGATATGCATGAATATGACCTCAGTCTTGAAAATGCACTTTGGTTTGCTCCATGGAACGTTGAAAGTGTTTGCATGGGATTGGGATGGCATTTAATGTGAGGGATAATGGACCCATTGGTCTGTTTGTAATCATAATTATTAACTTGTGTGACTCTAGGCACAAAATGGAAGATTCTTTCCCAGTCATCCCCCTTCTCCCATCATTACAGATATTACAGATAGAGCTAAATATTTGACCTATCCTTTTTTGACACATCAGAAAAAGTAAAACAGAAGGTGAGGCAATTTCTGGAGGCTTTTTTCACATCATCTTTAGTTAATATTAGAAAATTTAATTACTATTTACGAATCTTGTACTCTATGTAACAGACAACAGCCACAATTTTAGAATCTTTGTTATTTGTACTGTACAGATAGTGATGAATCTTCTTGTTTTTTTATATTGTGAATTTTATATTAAAATTCATTAATATACAAAACTTTAAACTTTATCACTTTTAAGAATCAAAAAAAGTTTACGATTCAAGAAATTGAAATTGAGGCTTACGATTAAACAAGAAAGAAAAAAAGATGGGATAACAGTGGTTAAGATTTTTACAGTGAAGAAAATCCTTTCAATTTTCAACAATATAAATATTTATACCAATAGATGTATAGTTTTACATAATAAACAGAGAGAGAGAGAGAGACTGGACGTTCTTCCAGAAAATGAATTCATATTGAAAAATATTTGACTGTAATCTTGTCTTCACAAGACATTTTAACTACAAGTTAGAAAAGTAGTAACCAAAATTGTGATTAGAATTGAAAACTTGCATATCAAACATCACGTTGTCTGGGTGCGACCTTAATTTCTAGTCAGTTAGCACTAACACACTACCACTACTATTAAATAGCAATGGCAATGGTAGTGGTAGGGAGTAGGACAAAATGTTTTAAAAGAATAATGAATAGTTGAGAAAATTTTTTTGTACATCTCTAATGTCATGGGATTGGCAATGGCAAGGGCAAGGGCACTGGTAAAAAATCGTATCACATCTCTTGGTCATTTTTCCCCAACCGTCATCAACATCAACCCTCCTTATGTTTCATCATGTCCCCACGTGGCTTTAGATGGAATTCTCAAACTTGTACTAGTACAAATACAGTTTTTTCCGTTTCGGAACATGACTCCAAAAGTCAAAGACATTTTAATTCCATTTTAACTTGCTTCTCTCAAGATGTGTCAAAAAAAATCAATTGGCCTGGCCTATCCTCATCCTCCTAATGGATATTGATTGTTAATCATTATTATCAGGGAAAAACTGAACTCGTCTTATCTGTTGAGAAGAAGGATGATGGAATGTACAGAGTGAGTGCTGTAGCTGTGGCTGTACTCAAAAAATGTTGAAGCCATTGGCAAATAATCTAGAGAGAGGATAATGATGAGGAGAGGAGCACCTGTAAAATGTCCATGAGTGGTCAGGGAGCTGTACATGAGAATGTTACTTTACTTCTTTTTTTATATTCATTTTTTCTACTTGGATTTTATACATCATCATGTGTACAAAGTTGCTGTCCTGCTGTCTGCAAAAAAATTATTTTTTTTAGTTAATGCTATATGTAATTAAATGGGACAGGTACAATTGTTGACCATGTTCAAATATATCTTGCCTCTCTCTCTCTGTTATGTATATTTTTTTAACCTTTTACATTTAACAACTCTTACGTCACTAGTCTTGATGAACTAAACCTCTTCATTTTTACAAATACTCATTCCACCATTCCATTAAAAATACACTGACCAGTGCAGTCTCCAACTGGAAAAAAAATAGTTGTCGCTTGTTGTTTGCAATTTATTTTTGTTCTTTTTTAAATAAAAAAATCATTTTATTGGAAATTAAATACAAGTTTGTATGTTATAATTGTCAAAAAATTTAAATTTATCTTACAGTTTTCCACTGAACAGGATCTCAATTTCCATGTTAATTTAACTACCTCTGTACATACATATAAATGTAAAGTTTATTCTTGGAATTAAATTGTGAGTCAATAAAGTCGTTTCATTAAATTAATTGTTTTTATATTTTATTTGTAAAAATAAACTTTTGATTTGATCAACCTGGAAAAAGTAGTGTCATGGCATGATTATTTTTTAACAAATGAGAGAAATCCTCTCTCAGAGTAAATCGGCTTAATTGAACAAAAAAGGATCATGTTGCATCCTCTTTTTTTGGAAAATCCCCGTAAATAAAATAAAAATACAAATAAAATACATTTAATACTACAGTAATAAAAAGGATAGGAAGAATCAAGAGAAAAAAAAGAAATAAATACTTCTCAATTAGAATTAAGAGACTTAAGAGAAAACTTCATTTAAAAAAAGAACCAAAGGCTTGATTGAGTCTTAACACTTGCTCTCTCAACTTTTGCTCAAGCTAGGCAAGTGGTACAAACTGATACGAAAAAAAACCGTATGTCAAAAGACATTTTTCCTAACTCTCATTGATTCTTTATTTCTTTAGCTCCCAAGAAAAGTCTTTTGTGTACATGACGCATATTTTTCTCTCTCTTAAAATTCTACACAATATGAGTCAATACAATTATTGGCATGAGCCCACAGAAAAAAAATAGTCAAGTGTCAATTGCAACAAAAAATGGAGTTGGAGGAACAAAAGACAAATTCATTTGTCAATTCACAACCTATCCTATGCCTCATATAAATTCTTGGTATTCATCTGTACACAAAATAAAATTTCATTTTTATTTCTTTTTGATGAATTTGATGCTCCAACCTCAAACAAGACATCAAATTCTGCATTCAACAACGGACAATTAAAACAGTCAAAAATTGTCTCTAGTTGACAGTCACTGAGGATGATGGCGCCCTGAGCGGGATGGAAAAAACCCGCTGATGACAAAACTGTTGGGGAATTTCCCCTTCTGGAATGTAGTCGAGACAAGAATAAAAAAAATTTGTTTTTTTAAAAAAAATGTACAACTTGCTCTAACGTTCTAAGGTGAAGTGTGATGCAAAAATTCTTGTCGGCCTTGTAAGGATTGACAGAAGTACAAAAGTACAAGAGATCTTTTAAGAAAAGATCAACTTGGCTTTATAACTGTATTGGAATTTTTGCGAAGACTATCTGTAGGTACGAAAAAAATGTACAGAGACAGAAAGAGAGAGAGAGAGTCAACAATACACAGACACAGATACACGAAGGAGGAGGTGGGGTGGGGGGGGAAGAATAACGATTAAAAAAATATGTAATATTGTCGAGGACAAATACTATCGGATGTAGCTCCCACCAGATTTAAGTCTCTCACTCAATGGATCGATGTTCCTGTGAAGGAAAAAACAAGAGCCCGTTGTTATACTGAGGAGGCCAAGGAGAGGATGTGTTCGGATAGAGAGAGATGCAAAAAGTTAGCTATAGCCAGGAGGCTATAGGAAGAAACTTGGAGGAGAGAGAGAGAGAATTTTTGATACGGGGGTACTGTTGGGACTTTGCTAGTCGAGTCAGCAATGAAAGAGACAAGGAGCATGCCCACTACCCGGGTCGCCTCTATATACTCTCCTGTTCTCTCTTTTGTACATACAGACTATTAGTTCTATGTGTATTGACAGAGCCAAAAGCACACACGCAGGTTTCAACCCAAGGAAAATGGAAATATCTCTTTTTTGGCCGCTTACAAAATTGTGAATCCGATCTTCCAACCATGTAGTTGAGACTCAGCTAGTGGTGAGACAGACTGAATAAGAAAAGAGGCCGGAGAACTGGAGAAGTAGAGGGAACTGGAGGAGAAAACTCTCTCACCAAAAAACATAACCTGAGCGCGTGTTTTAGGAAAGTGAGAGTGGAAACAAGAAGATCACATTCAGACGACCACCAGAGTTTGTCAAGGTTGCATCCAGAAATCGGGGAGTCCGATTCTGACACAGAGAAAGCACACTCCGATTTACAGTCTGGCTCCTTCCCTTGTGTGTGCCCAAATAATATTTGGCAAGGCACAGTACAACTATAGAACCACATTATACAATCAACAACAACGCTGACTTTGCACAATCCCCCCCTCCAACTTTCTCTTCACCTTCTCCCACTTTCTCTCTCTCTGTTTGTTCTCCTTCTATTTATATTCGGAATCGGAAAATCAAAAGGGAGAAAGCAGAATTAAATTTTGAAGGGGAAAATTGCTGAAAAAGAGAGTCGTTAATTTAGTTGTTGCTGTTTTTTGCTTTAAAAATGTGGGGGCAAGAGTGGAGAGACGGGAGGATGAAGTGAAAATAAAAAAAAAGAGAAAGCAAAGGTTCGGTATGGTCAAGGAAAAGGAATCACCACTCATTCCTTCCCCTGGATGGACTCCCAGGTAGTGGTAACATGAGCAAATTGTTTTGGAGTCGAAAATATTTCTGTGGCTGTGGTTCTTGTACTCATTGTCTTCACATCTCTCACAAGACCAAGAGGGATCGAGGGGCTGGACATACCTGGAGAAAAACTGTCGTGTTTGGCGTTTTTGTCTTTTCTCTCTATTTTGCTCTCCTCAGTTTTGTGTCTTTCCTCGCCGTGTCAAATAATCGAAGTTCTAGACCGCCACTTCTTCCAGCTCATCCTAGCCACAAGGTACGTTAAAAAAGACCACTTTCTCTCTATCTATCATCCCACATGTACATGCCCCCCAAAAAAGTTGTCTCCCTTCTTTATCCCTGTCACCAACATTTACATCCGGTAGGCTCTCCTGCCGGTTCATTGCATAAAGAGGTTTGAGGTTTATCGGGATTTTGGGTTCATACATACAGAAATTGGGAATATTTACGAGTATTTACCCCACCAGTTTTTTTTATTTTTGTCAACGCTGCTATTTTTTTCTTAAAATTGTTATCAAGTTGTGGAATTATTAACATAAATAATAATTGGCTGTCGCATTAGCCTTGTTGAAGAAAAAACTTTCTCCTTCATCCGACCATAGCCATGGCCTTCTATTTTCTACGTTGAAGAGTGAAAGGGAAAATTTATATTGTGCCGAGTTGGAGAGTCACAGGTGCATCTCATATGATGGGAGAGAAAGCAGAAAAGTTGTCGTCAATGTTTTTTTTGTATATAAAATAGTGGAGGTGAGCTTTCCTTTTGGAGAAAGGCGGAGTGTAGAGTGAAGCAGAACAGTGGCATATTTCACGTTAGTTAAGTCTGTAAAACGACCCAAAGGGCATAAAACAAATGACTGGAATCTTGCATCCGTAACTCCATAAATCAGAATTACCCACTCCCCTGTAAGCACAATACACATATATACATAACAATACACATGGAGTCGTACTGTGGGGTTATAAACTTGTCACTCTCTCTGTACTCCATGCAAACAGTCCATTTATGCCCTTTTGCCATAATTCCCCTCCCAAAATGTTTTCGTGTCAACACTAAATTTATTTGTCTCCTTCTCCCCCTTTCTCAAGCGGTCCAATTTTTCCCCCAAACTGCTGCTGGCTGCTGCATGCTGTGTACTACATGTGTCTATGGTGTGTAGATGAGGACGTGATAATTGTGAAAATTTTAAATGACCAAAAAAATTAATTATGGAAGAAAACCCACAAGAGGAAATATTATGACTTTCTTTCTACCTAAATTAACCAATTATGTTTCAAGTAGCTCTTGAAACAATTCACACTTGATTTTTTTTGCTTTCTCCCTCTTTTTTTCTTTATTCGTTCTCTTAAACAATTTCTGGTTGTGACCAAGAGGAAGAGAAAGGAGGAAAAAAATAAATTGATGATAAGGAGAAAGGAAGAGAAAGGGATAGAGATCAGGTAGCTAACAAGATTTGAGACAATAATTTTTTACATGCAACTAACGTCATCAAGTTTTCTCCTTACCAACTTTCTCATCTGTTTCCTCTCTCTTTCACTCTTCAAAACTATTCTCATCACTTCAAGCGGAGGAGAAAGGGACCAGGTTAGAGAGAGAGAGAAACTTTTTTAAAAAACTTTGATTTCTCTCCCATTTTTTTCAATTCCCCATTGGCTCCAACTAACTTGTCGCTATTCCATGGACTCCCTGGCTTTCTCTGTGTCTTTCTTTATATACAACTTTTTTTTTACTTCTATTTTTATACTCTTCATAATATGTTTAACATGTATAAAAAGTATATTGTTGAATTTTTTCCCCTTGCTTTCTCTCTTATAGCAGTTAGTTGCTATTAATGTAATCTACCGTATATCTTAAATTAGTGGCCGGGCTTCTGATAGTGGCTGGTCTCTATTAGTGGCCGGGAGAATGGTGGGTCACAATGAATAGTGGCCGGGTTAATTGTGACACATATTTCAATTTGTAGACTTAAATCAATGCCAGCAGTATGTAAAAACTTTA